>CATLKA010000142.1:0-58200 GCA_949987735.1 Leucophora obtusa
ACCCAAAAATTTCAAATGTTTAAAATCAATTTTCTCAATAACTAGAAATAACTCAATTGTAAATTTTTCACTCAAATAAAAGTAGAATTTATTATCTGTCGAAAGGTATACATTACTTTGGGAAATTATAAAAATAAGCACAGAATTGGGTGCACGGAAACTTATCCCAAAATTTATCGATTTTTGATAAATTTTCATGACCCCCCCCCCTACGATTTTTTTGACCAAAAATTTTTTTTTCTAAAATTGTATAAAAAGTGTCTCAAATGTAAGTTTTTAAGCAGATATATCGAGTTGTATACAACATTTTGAAAATTTATAGGATATAGTACTGAATTTGCTACACTGGAGTTTAAAAACTTTACTCAATTTGGTGTAATGGACGAAAGTTTTCGAAACTTTATTCTCAAAAACGAAAAATAACTTATATACTTATATTTTTTTTTATATTTAAATGAAAGCTGAACTCGTGGGCTTTCCAAAAATGTTGCAACCATTTGTAAAATTATAAAAACTAGTAAATTTTGATCGTTAAAGTTGGATGTGGTAGGAAGTTTTGAACGAAATTTTTGACCAAAAATTTCAAATGTTTAAAATCAATTTTCTCAATAACTAGAAATAACTCAATTGTAAATTTTTCAGTCAAATAAAAGTAGAATTTATTATCTGTCGAAAGGTATACATTACTTTGGGAAATTATAAAAATAAGCACAGAATTGGGTGCACGGAAACTTATCCCAAAATTTATCGATTTTTGATAAATTTTCATGACCCCCCCCCCCCTACGATTTTTTTGACCAAAAATTTTTTTTCTAAAATTGTATAAAAAGTGTCTCAAATGAAAGTTTTTAAGCAGATATATCGAGTTGTATACAACATTTTGAACATTTATAGGATATAGTACTGAATTTGCTACACTGGAGTTTAAAAACTTTACTCAATTTGGTGTAATGGACGAAAGTTTTCGAAACTTTATTCTCAAAAATGAAAAATAACTTATATACTTATATTTTTTTTTATACTTAAATGAAAGCTGAACTCGTGGGCTCTCCAAAAATGTTGCAACCATTTGTAAAATTATAAAAACTAGTAAATTTTGATCGTTAAAGTTGGGATGTGGTAGGAAGTTTTGAACGAAATTTTTGGCCCAAAAATTTCAAATGTTTAAAATCAATTTTCTCAATAACTAGAAATAACTCAATTGTAAATTTTTCACTCAAATAAAAGTAGAATTTATTATCTGTCGAAAGGTATACATTACTTTGGGAAATTATAAAAATAAGCACAGAATTGGGTGCACGGAAACTTATCCCAAAATTGATCGATTTTTGATAAATTTTCATGACCCCCCCCCCCTACGATTTTTTTTCCAAAAATTTTTTTTTCTAAAATTGTATAAAAAGTGTCTCAAATGAAAGTTTTTAAGCAGATATATCGAGTTGTATACAACATTTTGAAAATTTATAGGATATAGTACTGAATTTGCTACACTGGAGTTTAAAAACTTTACTCAATTTGGTGTAATGGACGAAAGTTTTCGAAACTTTATTCTCAAAAACGAAAAATAACTTATATACTTATATTTTTTTTATATTTAAATGAAAGCTGAACTCGTGGGCTTTCCAAAAATGTTGCAACCATTTGTAAAATTATAAAAACTAGTAAATTTTGATCGTTAAAGTTGGATGTGGTAGGAAGTTTTGAACGAAATTTTTTGCCCAAAAATTTCAAATGCTTAAAATCAATTTTCTCAATAACTAGAAATAACTCAATTGTAAATTTTCCACTCAAATAAAAGTAGAATTTATTATCTGTCGAAAGGTATACATTACTTTGGGAAATTATAAAAATAAGCACAGAATTGGGTGCACGGAAACTTATCCCAAAATTTATCGATTTTTGATAAATTTTCATGACCCCCCCCCCCTACGATTTTTTTGACCAAAAATTTTTTTTTTCGAAAATTGTATAAAAAGTGTCTCAAATGAAAGTTTTTAAGCAGATATATCGAGTTGTATACAACATTTTGAAAATTTATAGGACATAGTACTGAATTTGCTACACTGGAGTTTAAAAACTTTACTCAATTTGGTGTAATGGGCGAAAGTTTTCGAAACTTTATTCTCAAAAACGAAAAATAACTTATATACTTATATTTTTTTTTATATTTAAATGAAAGCTGAACTCGTGGGCTTTCCAAAAATGTTGCAACCATTTGTAAAATTATAAAAACTAGTAAATTTTGATCGTTAAAGTTGGATGTGGTAGGAAGTTTTGAACGAAATTTTTGGCCCAAAAATTTCAAATGTTTAAAATCAATTTTCTCAATAACTAGAAATAACTCAATTGTAAATTTTTCACTCAAATAAAAGTAGAATTTATTATCTGTCGAAAGGTATACATTACTTTGGGAAATTATAAAAATAAGCACAGAATTGGGTGCACGGAAACTTATCCCAAAATTTATCGATTTTTGATAAATTTTCATGACCCCCCCCCTACGATTTTTTTGACCAAAAATTTTTTTTCTAAAATTGTATAAAAAGTGTCTCAAATGAAAGTTTTTAAGCAGATATATCGAGTTGTATACAACATTTTGAAAATTTATAGGATATAGTACTGAATTTGCTACACTGGAGTTTAAAAACTTTACTCAATTTGGTGTAATGGACGAAAGTTTTCGAAACTTTATTCTCAAAAATGAAAAATAACTTATATACTTATATTTTTTTTTATACTTAAATGAAAGCTGAACTCGTGGGCTTTCCAAAAATGTTGCAACCATTTGTAAAATTATAAAAACTAGTAAATTTTGATCGTTAAAGTTGGATGTGGTAGGAAGTTTTGAACGAAATTTTTGGCCCAAAAATTTCAAATGTTTAAAATCAATTTTCTCAATAACTAGAAATAACTCAATTGTAAATTTTTCACTCAAATAAAAGTAGAATTTATTATCTGTCGAAAGGTATACATTACTTTGGGAAATTATAAAAATAAGCACAGAATTGGGTGCACGGAAACTTATCCCAAAATTTATCGATTTTTGATAAATTTTCATGACCACCCCTACGATTTTTTTGACCAAAAATTTTTTTTTCTAAAATTGTATAAAAAGTGTCTCAAATGAAAGTTTTTAAGCAGATATATCGAGTTGTATACAACATTTTGAAAATTTAAAGGATATAGTACTGAATTTGCTACACTGGAGTTTAAAAACTTTACTCAATTTGGTGTAATGGACGAAAGATTTCGAAACTTTATTCTCAAAAACGAAAAATAACTTATATACTTATATTTTTTTTATATTTAAATGAAAGCTGAACTCGTGGGCTTTCCAAAAATGTTGCAACCATTTGTAAAATTATAAAAACTAGTGAATTTTGATCGTTAAAGTTGGATGTGGTAGGAAGTTTTGAACGAAATTTTTGGCCCAAAAATTTCAAATGTTTAAAATCAATTTTATCAATAACTAGAAATAACTCAATTGTAAATTTTTCACTCAAATAAAAGTAGAATTTATTATCTGTCGGAAGGTATACATTACTTTGGGAAATTATAAAAATAAGCACAGAATTGGGTGCACGGAAACTTATCCCAAAATTGATCGATTTTTGATAAATTTTCATGACCCCCCCCTACGATTTTTTTGACCAAAAATTTTTTTTCTAAAATTGTATAAAAAGTGTCTCAAATGAAAGTTTTTAAGCAGATATATCGAGTTGTATACAACATTTTGAAAATTTATAGGACATAGTACTGAATTTGCTACACTGGAGTTTAAAAACTTTACTCAATTTGGTGTAATGGACGAAAGTTTTCGAAACTTTATTCTCAAAAACGAAAAATAACTTATATACTTATATTTTTTTTTATATTTAAATGAAAGCTGAACTCGTGGGCTTTCCAAAAATGTTGCAACCATTTGTAAAATTATAAAAACTAGTAAATTTTGATCGTTAAAGTTGGATGTGGTAGGAAGTTTTGAACGAAATTTTTGACCCAAAAATTTCAAATGTTTAAAATCAATTTTCTCAATAACTAGAAATAACTCAATTGTAAATTTTTCACTCAAATAAAAGTAGAATTTATTATCTGTCGAAAGGTATACATTACTTTGGGAAATTATAAAAATAAGCACAGAATTGGGTGCACGGAAACTTATCCCAAAATTTATCGATTTTTGATAAATTTTCATGACCCCCCCCCCCTACGATTTTTTTGACCAAAAATTTTTTTTTCTAAAATTGTATAAAAAGTGTCTCAAATGCAGTGTTGCTAAAACTTATTTAGGAAAAAATGATAGATTTTTTGCATAAAAATGCTAAAAAATGCTAAAAACTAAAAAAATATGCTAGAAAAAATATGCTAAAAAAATTTTATAAAGAAATGTTTCAATTTGTTTAAAAAATACTATTTTAGTGACTTTTTACAATTAGACTGAAAATAAGTCATCTCTAATTATGAATTTAATTCATTTTATTAACTAAAATAATATAAAAGAAAAAAATGAAAAACAACTCAAAAGTTAATTCTACCCGGGTAAAAAAAATAATATGATGTTATATGTAATGATATCTTATTTAATATAATTGGAGATATGCTATGATCCGAAAAATGGTGGATAAAATTATATCGGATAAGATCTAAATATATTGAATCATATAGAATCTTATCCGGATTTTGACCCGATATAATTATATCTAATTTGATGTAGAAAGACATAATTTTATAACGCTTCATACTTCAAGATCAAAACAAAAACTATGAAAAAGTACTGAAAAATAACACCCTTAAGTTAAGAATTAAAAATTTATATAAAAATTTAGAAGTTGTACATAATTGTAACCAAGCCTTCTCATATAAACTTGTATTCTACCCTTAAACTGTGTAAACCTGGTATGTTTATGAGTTTAATGTCAAATTCCATACATAAAAATATGGCTTGTATTTATACAAGGTTTACAAGGAATTTAGGAGTTATAATGAGTACGCCTTTTATATTTTGAAATCATACATAAATATATCTCAAAAAAACCTAGAATTTTTTTTACATTGCGCTATACTTAAACATATCTAAAACAACTTAAAAAAAAATGAACATTGAGCTATATAAAACTTTATATATTTTCCGATAAAGCCATTTTTAAAATTATATATGACGATGTATTAAAATTGTCATAGCATATGTAAATAGATATGGTACATATAAATATATATGGGGACATGTATATTTATACTGATCTATATATGACATCATATAAGAAATTTTTGAAAAACTCAAAGCTATACATAATTATATCCGCAAAGATATAGTGTTACACTTGACTATATATAAACATATTAATTCATATTAAATTATATAACTTCCTATATAAATATTTTTACTCGGGCTTGTAAAAAGTTCAAAAATCCTTTAACCCTTAAATGCATGATCTCTTCGATTTTAACCATTTTTTCATATATGATTTCTAAAGGCGTGTACATTTCAAGAAAAATAGCAAAAAAAATTATTTAAAAAAAAAGGTTATTTTTTTACGTGTATGAAAAAAAAAACAAAAAAATTCTATTAACTGTAATTTATACATTTATTGTCGCCAAACTGAATTTTATTGCGAGAATACCACTTTAAATATTTAAACAAATATTTTTGAATATTACACTATTTGTACACACAGAGAAAAAATATGCCATTTTCCAACTGAAATTCGGTTACATCTACTAAAATAGGTTGGTGCAACTGAGTATTGGTTATCACAACAAAATTCGGTTTATACAACTGAATTTTAGTTGCAATACCCAAAATATTTGGGAATCACATTCCAATATGGTTTCATCAACCGAATTTAGCAACCAATATAGGCTTAGTAATTCGGTTGGCAATTTTTTTTCCTGTGTGTAAAAAAAACGCGTGTTTTAAATTTTTCACAAATATACAGAGCAAAACTAAGCAAAACTCTAACTATTTAAAAATTCTGCGCTAAAATATAGGAACACTATGTACAGAAGGGCCTCTAATGCCCAAAAATGCAGTTTTGTGCATCAAGTGGGTTTTTTTTATTAAAAATCCGGTTGCACCATGCATTTAAGGGTTAAAATAAATTTATTATTATTTGATTTCCCAACTGTGTCACTGAAAATATGTTATCTTAAAACGTTAAAGGCGGATAAACAAAAATAACTCAAAATGTTTTATTGATAAAATAGGTGGTAATGTGGAATACTTTGGCGTGTAATATGAATTTGCCCTTCGGCCTTAATTTATCTACTCCAAATTAATTTAATGGGTTTTATTCCACGCTCTGTTTACCGTTTTCAAATTTCTGCATCTTTGGGCTTACCTGCATGAATTTCTTTAAAAAAATTATTTTCGCGATCAGGGTTAATACTTTTTGTGGTGTTGGTTGACGTTGTAAGATTTTTGGTATGATTAAATGAAAAATGTACAGGTGTTACAGTAAAAAAAAATCAAAATTCACTGAAATTCTTAAAAGATAGGAATTTATCACAAACGCTATCCACATTACCCTCTATGACCCAAACCTAAAAAAACATCAATAAAAATTGCAAAGATTAAAAACGAACCTTATCAACATTTTGCAATTCTATTAATTCTATTTTAAACTCTATTCTTTAAATTATTATTATTATTTTTTTTTTACCAAAAATTGGAGTATTTTTGTGCAAAATCACTCCTTCACCATAGCAACAAAAAAAGTAAAATGTGTAAAAAAGTTAAAGCCGGGCATGCCGATTTAAAATTTTAATATTAAAGTACCATAAAGCAATATTTTTTATACTTTTGGGATCATTTTTGAATTTCAATGAATCCAACCCTGTTAAATACAATTTTTCGCTATTTTTTCCCCAAAAACATATTTTTTCGCGATATATGTTTTTTTTCGAAAGAAATTTTTTTCTTAACTCTACACCCAGAAAACAGATTCAGTTCTGATAACCGCATTTGTAGCCAATCGCATGGTTGGGTTGTGGTAGCCGAATTTTTCATTGTGGCAACAGAAAACTAATTGAGACAGAACTAATTTCACTGTAGCAACGGAATTTCAGTTGTATCAAGAATAATTCGGTAGCCGCAACCGAAAAATGCATTTGATGCAACTCAACCATTCGATTGGCAACAAATGGGGCTGTCAGAACCGAATCTGTTTTCTGAGTGTATTAAATATTTTTCTAAACCCTATTGAATATACACAAAATAACATAACACATACTTTTTATTTGCAGAAAAAAATGTTTTTGCGAAATTTTTGCGAAAAAAGATCTATAAAAAAAATTTAGTAAAAAATGACAACTTCCTTAATGTTTTACATATTTAATCAAATTTGATAAATTTATAATTAAAAATGATCCCAGAAATATTAAAATAAAATTTTTTTAGTACCCGTCAAAATTTTTAATTGCGAATATCGCGATTACGAGAGCTAACTTTGAAAAACTGCTATCACCATTGAATTCAGCGTACTCGAATTAGCTTTACCAGTACCGTTCCCAGCTTGTTAAAATTTGCGACTGCACATTGTAATTAACGTGTACGTATAAAAATAGTTCCTAGTAGGTACTTACTCTAAAAGTAAAAAAAATATTTCTTTTTCATATTACATTTAAATTCAAATTAATGTAGAATATTCTAAAAAAAAACAGAAAATAAAACTGTAAAAAATGCTAAAAATATGCTAAATTTTGTTGGAAAAATGCTGAAAAATATGCCATATGCTAGATACATTTTTTTATGCTAAATGAATTAAAAAAATGCTAAATCTAGCATTAAATATGCTAAATTGGCAACACTGCTCAAATGTAAGTTTTTAAGCAGATATATCGAGTTGTATACAACATTTTGAAAATTTATAGGATATAGTACTGAATTTGCTACACTGGAGTTTAAAAACTTTACTCAATTTGGTGTAATGGACGAAAGTTTTCGAAACTTTATTCTCAAAAACGAAAAATAACTTATATACTTATATTTTTTTTTATATTTAAATGAAAGCTGAACTCGTGGGCTTTCCAAAAATGTTGCAACCATTTGTAAAATTATAAAAACTAGTAAATTTTGATCGTTAAAGTTGGATGTGGTAGGAAGTTTTGAACGAAATTTTTGACCAAAAATTTCAAATGTTTAAAATCAATTTTCTCAATAACTAGAAATAACTCAATTGTAAATTTTTCACTCAAATAAAAGTAGAATTTATTATCTGTCGAAAGGTATACATTACTTTGGGAAATTATAAAAATAAGCACAGAATTGGGTGCACGGAAACTTATCCCAAAATTTATCGATTTTTGATAAATTTTCATGACCCCCCCCTACGATTTTTTTGACCAAAAATTTTTTTTCTAAAATTGTATAAAAAGTGTCTCAAATGAAAGTTTTTAAGCAGATATATCGAGTTGTATACAACATTTTGAAAATTTATAGGATATAGTACTGAATTTGCTACACTGGAGTTTAAAAACTTTACTCAATTTGGTGTAATGGACGAAAGTTTTCGAAACTTTATTCTCAAAAATGAAAAATAACTTATATACTTATATTTTTTTTATATTTAAATGAAAGCTGAACTCGTGGGCTTTCCAAAAATGTTGCAACCATTTGTAAAATTATAAAAACTAGTGAATTTCGATCGTTAAAGTTGGATGTGGTAGGAAGTTTTGAACGAAATTTTTGGCCCAAAAATTTCAAATGTTTAAAATCAATTTTATCAATAACTAGAAATAACTCAATTGTAAATTTTTCACTCAAATAAAAGTAGAATTTATTATCTGTCGGAAGGTATACATTACTTTGGGAAATTATAAAAATAAGCACAGAATTGGGTGCACGGAAACTTATCCCAAAATTTATCGATTTTTGATAAATTTTCATGACCCCCCCCCCTTCGAATTTTTTGGCCAAAAATTTTTTTTCTAAAATTGTATAAAAAGTGTCTCAAATGAAAGTTTTTAAGCAGATATATCGAGTTGTATACAACATTTTGAAAATTTATAGGATATAGTACTGAATTTGCTACACTGGAGTTTAAAAACTTTACTCAATTTGGTGTAATGGACGAAAGTTTTCGAAACTTTATTCTCAAAAACGAAAAATAACTTATATACTTATATTTTTTTTTATATTTAAATGAAAGCTGAACTCGTGGGCTTTCCAAAAATGTTGCAACCATTTGTAAAATTATAAAAACTAGTGAATTTTGATCGTTAAAGTTGGATGTGGTAGGAAGTTTTGAACGAAATTTTTGGCCCAAAAATTTCAAATGTTTAAAATCAATTTTCTCAATAACTAGAAATAACTCAATTGTAAATTTTTCACTCAAATAAAAGTAGAATTTATTATCTGTCGAAAGGTATACATTACTTTGGGAAATTATAAAAATAAGCACAGAATTGGGTGCACGGAAAATTATCCCAAAATTTATCGATTTTTGATAAATTTTCATGACCCCCCCCCCCCTACGATTTTTTTGACCAAAAATTTTTTTTCTAAAATTGTATAAAAAGTGTCTGAAATGAAAGTTTTTAAGCAGATATATCGAGTTGTATACAACATTTTGAACATTTATAGGATATAGTACTGAATTTGCTACACTGGAGTTTAAAAACTTTACTCAATTTGGTGTAATGGACGAAAGTTTTCGAAACTTTATTCTCAAAAATGAAAAATAACTTATATACTTATATTTTTTTTTATACTTAAATGAAAGCTGAACTCGTGGGCTCTCCAAAAATGTTGCAACCATTTGTAAAATTATAAAAACTAGTAAATTTTGATCGTTAAAGTTGGGATGTGGTAGGAAGTTTTGAACGAAATTTTTGGCCCCAAAATTTCAAATGTTTAAAATCAATTTTCTCAATAACTAGAAATAACTCAATTGTAAATTTTTCACTCAAATAAAAGTAGAATTTATTATCTGTCGAAAGGTATACATTACTTTGGGAAATTATAAAAATAAGCACAGAATTGGGTGCACGGAAACTTATCCCAAAATTTATCGATTTTTGATAAATTTTCATGACCCCCCCCCCCCTACGATTTTTTTTTCCAAAAATTTTTTTTTCTAAAATTGTATAAAAAGTGTCTCAAATGAAAGTTTTTAAGCAGATATATCGAGTTGTATACAACATTTTGAAAATTTATAGGATATAGTACTGAATTTGCTACACTGGAGTTTAAAAACTTTACTCAATTTGGTGTAATGGACGAAAGTTTTCGAAACTTTATTCTCAAAAACGAAAAATAACTTATATACTTATATTTTTTTTATATTTAAATGAAAGCTGAACTCGTGGGCTTTCCAAAAATGTTGCAACCATTTGTAAAATTATAAAAACTAGTAAATTTTGATCGTTAAAGTTGGATGTGGTAGGAAGTTTTGAACGAAATTTTTTGCCCAAAAATTTCAAATGCTTTAAATCAATTTTCTCAATAACTAGAAATAACTCAATTGTAAATTTTCCACTCAAATAAAAGTAGAATTTATTATCTGTCGAAAGGTATACATTACTTTGGGAAATTATAAAAATAAGCACAGAATTGGGTGCACGGAAACTTATCCCAAAATTTATCGATTTTTGATAAATTTTCATGACCCCCCCCCTACGATTTTTTTGACCAAAAATTTTTTTTTTCGAAAATTGTATAAAAAGTGTCTCAAATGAAAGTTTTTAAGCAGATATATCGAGTTGTATACAACATTTTGAAAATTTATAGGATATAGTACTGAATTTGCTACACTGGAGTTTAAAAACTTTACTCAATTTGGTGTAATGGACGAAAGTTTTCGAAACTTTATTCTCAAAAACGAAAAATAACTTATATACTTATATTTTTTTTATATTTAAATGAAAGCTGAACTCGTGGGCTTTCCAAAAATGTTGCAACCATTTGTAAAATTATAAAAACTAGTGAATTTTGATCTTTAAAGTTGGAGGTGGTAGGAAGTTTTGAACGAAATTTTTGGCCCAAAAATTTCAAATGTTTAAAATCAATTTTATCAATAACTAGAAATAACTCAATTGTAAATTTTTCACTCAAATAAAAGTAGAATTTATTATCTGTCGGAAGGTATACATTACTTTGGGAAATTATAAAAATAAGCACAGAATTGGGTGCACGGAAACTTATCCCAAAATTTATCGACTTTTGATAAATTTTCATGACCCCCCCCTACGATTTTTTTGACCAACAATTTTTTTTATAAAATTGTATAAAAAGTGTCTCAAATGAAAGTTTTTAAGCAGATATATCGAGTTGTATACAACATTTTGAAAATTTATAGGACATAGTACTGAATTTGCTACACTGGAGTTTAAAAACTTTACTCAATTTGGTGTAATGGGAGAAAGTTTTCGAAACTTTATTCTCAAAAACGAAAAATAACTTATATAATTATATTTTTTTTTATATTTAAATGAAAGCTGAACTCGTGGGCTTTCCAAAAATGTTGCAACCATTTGTAAAATTATAAAAACTAGTAAATTTTGATCGTTAAAGTTGGATGTGGTAGGAAGTTTTGAACGAAATTTTTGGCCCAAAAATTTCAAATGTTTAAAATCAATTTTCTCAATAACTAGAAATAACTCAATTGTAAATTTTTCACTCAAATAAAAGTAGAATTTATTATCTGTCGATAGGTATACATTACTTTGGGAAATTATAAAAATAAGCACAGAATTGGGTGCACGGAAACTTATCCCAAAATTTATCGATTTTTGATAAATTTTCATGACCCCCCCCCCCCTACGATTTTTTTGACCAAAAATTTTTTTTTCTAAAATTGTATAAAAAGTGTCTCAAATGAAAGTTTTTAAGCAGATATATCGAGTTGTATACAACATTTTGAAAATTTATAGGATATAGTACTGAATTTGCTACACTGGAGTTTAAAAACTTTACTCAATTTGGTGTAATGGACGAAAGTTTTCGAAACTTTATTCTCAAAAACGAAAAATAACTTATATACTTATATTTTTTTTATATTTAAATGGAAGCTGAACTCGTGGGCTTTCCAAAAATGTTGCAACCATTTGTAAAATTATAAAAACTAGTAAATTTTGATCGTTAAAGTTGGATGTGGTAGGAAGTTTTGAACGAAATTTTTGGCCCAAAAATTTCAAATGTTTAAAATCAATTTTCTCAATAACTAGAAATAACTCAATTGTAAATTTTTCACTCAAATAAAAGTAGAATTTATTATCTGTCGAAAGGTATACATTACTTTGGGAAATTATAAAAATAAGCACAGAATTGGGTGCACGGAAACTTATCCCAAAATTTATCGATTTTTGATAAATTTTCATGACCCCCCCCCCCTACGATTTTTTTGACCAAAAATTTTTTTTCTAAAATTGTATAAAAAGTGTCTCAAATGAAAGTTTTTAAGCAGATATATCGAGTTGTATACAACATTTTGAAAATTTATAGGATATAGTACTGAATTTGCTACACTGGAGTTTAAAAACTTTACTCAATTTGGTGTAATGGACGAAAGTTTTCGAAACTTTATTCTCAAAAATTAAAAATAACTTATATACTTATATTTTTTTTTATACTTAAATGAAAGCTGAACTCGTGGGCTTTCCAAAAATGTTGCAACCATTTGTAAAATTATAAAAACTAGTAAATTTTGATCGTTAAAGTTGGATGTGGTAGGAAGTTTTGAACGAAATTTTTGGCCCAAAAATTTCAAATGTTTAAAATCAATTTTCTCAATAACTAGAAATAACTCAATTGTAAATTTTTCACTCAAATAAAAGTAGAATTTATTATCTGTCGAAAGGTATACATTACTTTGGGAAATTATAAAAATAAGCACAGAATTGGGTGCACGGAAACTTATCCCAAAATTTATCGATTTTTGATAAATTTTCATGACCCCCCCCCCCCCTACGATTTTTTTTTCCAAAAATTTTTTTTTCTAAAATTGTATAAAAAGTGTCTCAAATGAAAGTTTTTAAGCAGATATATCGAGTTGTATACAACATTTTGAAAATTTATAGGATATAGTACTGAATTTGCTACACTGGAGTTTAAAAACTTTACTCAATTTGGTTTAATGGACGAAAGTTTTCGAAACTTTATTCTCAAAAACGAAAAATAACTTATATACTTATATTTTTTTTTATATTTAAATGAAAGCTGAACTCGTGGGCTTTCCAAAAATGTTGCAACCATTTGTAAAATTATAAAAACTAGTAAATTTTGATCGTTAAAGTTGGATGTGGTAGGAAGTTTTGAACGAAATTTTTGGCCCAAAAATTTCAAATGCTTAAAATCAATTTTCTCAATAACTAGAAATAACTCAATTGTAAATTTTCCACTCAAATAAAAGTAGAATTTATTATCTGTCGAAAGGTATACATTACTTTGGGAAATTATAAAAATAAGCACAGAATTGGGTGCACGGAAACTTATCCCAAAATTTATCGATTTTTGATAAATTTTCATGACCCCCCCCTACGGTTTTTTTGACCAAAAATTTTTTTTTCTAAAATTGTATAAAAAGTGTCTCAAATGAAAGTTTTTAAGCAGATATATCGAGTTGTATACAACATTTTGAAAATTTATAGGATATAGTACTGAATTTGCTACACTGGAGTTTAAAAACTTTACTCAATTTGGTTTAATGGACGAAAGTTTTCGAAACTTTATTCTCAAAAACGAAAAATAACTTATATACTTATATTTTTTTTTATATTTAAATGAAAGCTGAACTCGTGGGCTTTCCAAAAATGTTGCAACCATTTGTAAAATTATAAAAACTAGTAAATTTTGATCGTTAAAGTTGGATGTGGTAGGAAGTTTTGAACGAAATTTTTGGCCCAAAAATTTCAAATGTTTAAAATCAATTTTCTCAATAACTAGAAATAACTCAATTCCCAAGTAAAAAAAAATGATATGGAGCCATATAAAGTTATATTTAATTATATATAATCTTTTATGTAATTAGATATAATTATATCCGAAAAATGAGAACGTCTCATTGTATCATATTGTATCGAATTGTATACAATTGTATACAATTTGGTACAATTTGATACAATTTTATGCAATTCGATGCAATTGTATCCGAATTTTGTCCTCATCCAATTACATCAAATTATATCTTTTTGTATAAAATTATATAAAATGTTATAAAAGTGGACATAGTTTGATACAATTATATCTAAATATTAACCTTATACTTTTTATTCATATTATATAGGACCATATCTAACAATATACAAAAATTATTTTTTTAAATAAAAAAAAATGTTCAATTACTTGTAATTGTTCTTTTTTGAATTGCAATTACAAATAATATGTAATTGTAGTTGAGTTTTTTTTCAATTACAATTACATGTAATTGTGTTATTGCATGTATAATTACCCTACGGGAAATTTTAACAAACTGTCACAAGGGGTCAATTTCCACCTCCTATGACAACGCCATGTAAAAGTGGCCAGTCTATTTCATATAAAGTGGCCAGTTCGGTGACAGTTTGTTAAAATTTCCCGTAGGGTAATTACAAAATGTAATGATTAACCGCAGGTCTGCTCGAGATCTTATAATTTCGATAAATCTTCCATTACTTTTATCCAGATTTATCACGACAGTGCAATAAACATGAAAAAAATTTTCTTTTAATTTAGTAATTTTAAAATAAAGTTAACAACACTGAAATTTTAAAGTTAATAGGATTATGATATACAGTTGTGGCCAAGCATGTAAGTCAATTCAAGTTTTTTTCTAATTTTTTTGTTGTGGCCTTTATTTTTAAAGATCAAAATAGTGGATAAATTCGCCACGAAATGCAAGGAGGTGGTTTAGAAAATTGTACAGAATTTTAACGTAATGTTTGTTTTTTCATTTTGTCACTTGTTTTAAAATTAGCGATATAAACCTCTTATCAAATTACATAGTAAAATTTAGGCAGCACTGATCGGTTCTGTACAAACTGTATATTTTTGGAAATCCTATAAAATTTCCTTAAGTCTTGCATTATCTTTATCTACAAATAGTCACCAGACTTAAAATTGCAGCCTTTCGTGGCGAATTTAGCCTCTATTTTGATCTTTAAAAATAAGGGCAACAACAATAAAATTATAAAAATACTTGAATTGACTTAAATGCTTGGCCACAACTGTACAACCAAGATATAATATAAAAAATCAGTCAAGTGTAAGTTATAGAATAGAGAATTTCGTATTACAGCTTCAGTGTTGTTAATGTTATGGGTGCGTAAGCCATTTTTGACTCATGCTTCTAAACAAAAACAAATTACTCACGCACGAACATTTCGTTTCTTACTCAGCACACATGAGTATATTAAAAACTTACAATCAGAAAATTCTCACGCAAAACAGTAAAAATTACTAAAAACATATGATGCAAAAATAAACTCACACACGAATCATGCACGGGTTATTCTTACTCACGCTCACGCACGAATCACTTAAGTATAGTAATTATTACTCACGGTCACGTGTGAATAACGTGACTCACGAACATTTCGTGTCACGCGCCAATCCCTAGTAATTACTAAATCTAAAACTAGTTCAAAATCATTGATAACATGGAACCAAATATAATATAATACGGTTTTATATGGACCTTATATATTTTTATATAAAATCACTTTGAAAAAATTACCTATGTGGGATGATATATAATTATAGATGATTTTATAAAGAACGTTATAAGTTATACATTCGTCAATATATAATCATAACTAACACAAATTATAAAATATTTTTTATATGGATCCACATAGTTTTATATTATTATGTATAGTGTCATACTAAATTATATATAAACGTATATGTAATTATATCTTTTATATGTTACTTTATGTACTTATATATAGCACATATATATATATGTAGGCCAGTATGTAATAATATAAAATCACATATGTCTCCATATTAAAACCTTTGAGGAAAAAATATCTAATAAATGACTATATAAAAGTATATATGCTTGAATTTAAAAGCATATGTAAACATATGTAACTATAAGTTACTATATGCAATTAGATAAAATAATATGTGATTATATCAAAACTTTTTTACTCGGGTTGTAAATTTTTCACTCAAATAAAAGTAGAATTTATTATCTGTCGAAAGGTATACATTACTTTGGGAAATTATAAAAATAAGCAAGCACAGAATTGGGTGCACGGAAACTTATCCCA
Source organism: Leucophora obtusa (assembly GCA_949987735.1). Classification (NCBI taxonomy): domain Eukaryota; kingdom Metazoa; phylum Arthropoda; class Insecta; order Diptera; family Anthomyiidae; genus Leucophora; species Leucophora obtusa. Next base: position 16,189 of record CATLKA010000142.1, read on the forward strand.
AAATTTATCGATTTTTGATAAATTTTCATGACGCCCCCCCCTACGATTTTTTTGACCAAAATTTTTTTTTCTAAAATTGTATAAAAAGTGTCTCAAATGAAAGTTTTTAAGCAGATATATCGAGTTGTATACAACATTTTGAAAATTTATAGGATATAGTACTGAATTTGCTACACTGGAGTTTAAAAACTTTACTCAATTTGGTGTAATGGACGAAAGATTTCGAAACTTTATTCTCAAAAACGAAAAATAACTTATATACTTATATTTTTTTTTATATTTAAATGAAAGCTGAACTCGTGGGCTTTCCAAAAATGTTGCAACCATTTGTAAAATTATAAAAACTAGTGAATTTTGATCGTTAAAGTTGGATGTGGTAGGAAGTTTTGAACGAAATTTTTGGCCCAAAAATTTCAAATGTTTAAAATCAATTTTCTCAATAACTAGAAATAACTCAATTGTAAATTTTTCACTCAAATAAAAGTAGAGTTAATTATCTGTCGAAAGGTATACATTACTTTGGGAAATTATAAAAATAAGCACAGAATTGGGTGCACGGAAACTTATCCCAAAATTTATCGATTTTTGATAAATTTTCATGACCCCCCCCCCTACAATTTTTTTGACCAAAAAATTTTTTTCTAAAATTGTATAAAAAGTGTCTCAAATGAAAGTTTTTAAGCAGATATATCGAGTTGTATACAACATTTTGAAAATTTATAGGATATAGTACTGAATTTGCTACACTGGAGTTTAAAAACTTTACTCAATTTGGTGTAATGGACGAAAGATTTCGAAACTTTATTCTCAAAAACGAAAAATAACTTATATACTTATATTTTTTTTATATTTAAATGAAAGCTGAACTCGTGGGCTTTCCAAAAATGTTGCAACCATTTGTAAAATTATAAAAACTAGTGAATTTTGATCGTTAAAGTTGGATGTGGTAGGAAGTTTTGAACGAAATTTTTGGCCCAAAAATTTCAAATGTTTAAAATCAATTTTCTCAATAACTAGAAATAACTCAATTGTAAATTTTTCACTCAAATAAAAGTAGAATTTATTATCTGTCGAAAGGTATACATTACTTTGGGAAATTATAAAAATAAGCACAGAATTGGGTGCACGGAAACTTATCCCAAAATTTATCGATTTTTGATAAATTTTCATGACCCCCCCCCCCCCTACGATTTTTTTGACCAAAAATTTTTTTTATAAAATTGTATAAAAAGTGTCTCAAATGAAAGTTTTTAAGCAGATATATCGAGGTGTATACAACATTTTGAAAATTTATAGGATATAGTACTGAATTTGCTACACTGGAGTTTAAAAACTTTACTCAATTTGGTGTAATGGACGAAAGATTTCGAAACTTTATTCTCAAAAACGAAAAATAACTTATATACTTATATTTTTTTTATATTTAAATGAAAGCTGAACTCGTGGGCTTTCCAAAAATGTTGCAACCATTTGTAAAATTATAAAAACTAGTAAATTTTGATCGTTAAAGTTGGATGTGGTAGGAAGTTTTGAACGAAATTTTTGGCCCAAAAATTTCAAATGTTTAAAATCAATTTTCTCAATAACTAGAAATAACTCAATTGTAAATTTTTCACTCAAATAAAAGTAGAATTTATTATCTGTCGAAAGGTATACATTACTTTGGGAAATTATAAAAATAAGCACAGAATTGGGTGCACGGAAACTTATCCCAAAATTTATCGATTTTTGATAAATTTTCATGACCCCCCCCTACGATTTTTTTGACCAAAAATTTTTTTTTCTAAAATTGTATAAAAAGTGTCTCAAATGAAAGTTTGTAAGCAGATATATCGAGTTGTATACAACATTTTGAAAATTTATAGGATATAGTACTGAATTTGCTACACTGGAGTTTAAAAACTTTACTCAATTTGGTGTAATGGACGAAAGATTTCGAAACTTTATTCTCAAAAACGAAAAATAACTTATATACTTATATTTTTTTTATATTTAAATGAAAGCTGAACTCGTGGGCTTTCCAAAAATGTTGCAACCATTTGTAAAATTATAAAAACTAGTGAATTTTGATCGTTAAAGTTGGATGTGGTAGGAAGTTTTGAACGAAGTTTTTGGCCCAAAAATTTCAAAAGTTTAAAATCAATTTTATCAATAACTAGAAATAACTCAATTGTAAATTTTTCACTCAAATAAAAGTAGAATTTATTATCTGTCGGAAGGTATACATTACTTTGGGAAATTATAAAAATAAGCACAGAATTGGGTGCACGGAAACTTATCCCAAAATTTATCGATTTTTGATAAATTTTCATGACCCCCCCCTACGATTTTTTTGACAAAAAATTTTTTTTCTAAAATTGTATAAAAAGTGTCTCAAATGAAAGTTTTTAAGCAGATATATCGAGTTGTATACAACATTTTGAAAATTTATAGGACATAGTACTGAATTTGCTACACTGGAGTTTAAACACTTTACTCAATTTGGTGTAATGGACGAAAGTTTTCGAAACTTTATTCTCAAAAACGAAAAATAACTTATATACTTATATTTTTTTTTTATATTTAAATGAAAGCTGAACTCGTGGGCTTTCCAAAAATGTTGCAACCATTTGTAAAATTATAAAAACTAGTAAATTTTGATCGTTAAAGTTGGATGTGGTAGGAAGTTTTGAACGAAATTTTAGGCCCAAAAATTTCAAATGTTTAAAATCAATTTTCTCAATAACTAGAAATAACTCAATTGTAAATTTTTCACTCAAATAAAAGTAGAATTTATTATCTGTCGAAAGGTATACATTACTTTGGGAAATTATAAAAATAAGCACAGAATTGGGTGCACGGAAACTTATCCCAAAATTTATTGATTTTTGATAAATTTTCATGACCCCCCCCCTACGATTTTTTTGACCAAAAATTTTTTTTTCTAAAATTGTATAAAAAGTGTCTCAAATGAAAGTTTTTAAGCAGATATATCGAGTTGTATACAACATTTTGAAAATTTATAGGATATAGTACTGAATTTGCTACACTGGAGTTTAAAAACTTTACTCAATTTGGTGTAATGGACGAAAGATTTCGAAACTTTATTCTCAAAAACGAAAAATAACTTATATACTTATATTTTTTTTTATATTTAAATGAAAGCTGAACTCGTGGGCTTTCCAAAAATGTTGCAACCATTTGTAAAATTATAAAAACTAGTAAATTTTGATCGTTAAAGTTGGATGTGGTAGGAAGTTTTGAACGAAATTTTTGGCCCAAATATTTCAAATGTTTAAAATCAATTTTCTCAATAACTAGAAATAACTCAATTGTAAATTTTTCACTCAAATAAAAGTAGAATTTATTATCTGTCGAAAGGTATACATTACTTTGGGAAATTATAAAAATAAGCACAGAATTGGGTGCACGGAAACTTATCCCAAAATTTATCGATTTTTGATAAATTTTCATGACCCCCCCCCCCCCTACGATTTTTTTGACCAAAAATTTTTTTTCTAAAATTGTATAAAAAGTGTCTCAAATGAAAGTTTTTAAGCAGATATATCGAGTTGTATACAACATTTTGAAAATTTATAGGATATAGTACTGAATTTGCTACACTGGAGTTTAAAAACTTTACTCAATTTGGTGTAATGGACGAAAGATTTCGAAACTTTATTCTCAAAAACGAAAAATAACTTATATACTTATATTTTTTTTATATTTAAATGAAAGCTGAACTCGTGGGCTTTCCAAAAATGTTGCAACCATTTGTAAAATTATAAAAACTAGTGAATTTTGATCGTTAAAGTTGGATGTGGTAGGAAGTTTTGAACGAAATTTTTGGCCCAAAAATTTCAAATGTTTAAAATCAATTTTCTCAATAACTAGAAATAACTCAATTGTAAATTTTTCACTCAAATAAAAGTAGAATTTATTATCTGTCGAAAGGTATACATTACTTTGGGAAATTATAAAAATAAGCACAGAATTGGGTGCACGGAAACTTATCCCAAAATTTATCGATTTTTGATAAATTTTCATGACCCCCCCGCTATGATTTTTTTGACCAAAAATTTTTTTTCTAAAATTGTATAAAAAGTGTCTCAAATGAAAGTTTTTAAGCAGATATATCGAGTTGTATACAACATTTTGAAAATTTATAGGATATAGTACTGAATTTGCTACACTGGAGTTTAAAAACTTTACTCAATTTGGTGTAATGGACGAAAGTTTTCGAAACTTTATTCTCAAAAATGAAAAATAACTTATATACTTATATTTTTTTTTATACTTAAATGAAAGCTGAACTCGTGGGCTTTCCAAAAATGTTGCAACCATTTGTAAAATTATAAAAACTAGTAAATTTTGATCGTTAAAGTTGTTTGTGGTAGGAAGTTTTGAACGAAATTTTTGGCCCAAATATTTCAAATGTTTAAAATCAATTTTCTCAATAACTAGAAATAACTCAATTGTAAATTTTTCACTCAAATAAAAGTAGAATTTATTATCTGTCGAAAGGTATACATTACTTTGGGAAATTATAAAAATAAGCACAGAATTGGGTGCACGGAAACTTATCCCAAAATTTATCGATTTTTGATAAATTTTCATGACCCCCCCCCCCCCCCTACGATTTCTTTGACCAAAAATTTTTTTTCTAAAATTGTATAAAAAGTGTCTCAAATGAAAGTTTTTAAGCAGATATATCGAGTTGTATACAACATTTTGAAAATTTATAGGATATAGTACTGAATTTGCTACACTGGAGTTTAAAAACTTTACTCAATTTGGTGTAATGGACGAAAGTTTTCGAAACTTTATTCTCAAAAATGAAAACTAGCTTATATACTTATATTTTTTTATACTTAAATGAAAGCTGAACTCGTGGGCTTTCCAAAAAAGTTGCAACCATTTGTAAAATTATAAAAACTAGTAAATTTTGATCGTTAAAGTTGGATGTGGTAGGAAGTTTTGAACGAAATTTTTGGCCCAAAAATTTCAAATGTTTAAAATCAATTTTCTCAATAACTAGAAATAACTCAATTGTAAATTTTTCACTCAAATAAAAGTAGAATTTATTATCTGTCGAAAGGTATACATTACTTTGGGAAATTATAAAAATAAGCACAGAATTGGGTGCACGGAAACTTATCCCAAAATTGATCGATTTTTGATAAATTTTCATGACCCCCCCCCCCCCTAAGATTTTTTTTTCCAAAAATTTTTTTTTCTAAAATTGTATAAAAAGTGTCTCAAATGAAAGTTTTTAAGCAGATATATCGAGTTGTATACAACATTTTGAAAATTTATAGGATATAGTACTGAATTTGCTACACTGGAGTTTAAAAACTTTACTCAATTTGGTGTAATGGACGAAAGTTTTCGAAACTTTATTCTCAAAAACGAAAAATAACTTATATACTTATATTTTTTTTTTATATTTAAATGAAAGCTGAACTCGTGGGCTTTCCAAAAATGTTGCAACCATTAGTAAAATTATAAAAACTAGTAAATTTTGATCGTTAAAGTTGGATGTGGTAGGAAGTTTTGAACGAAATTTTTGGCCCAAAAATTTCAAATGTTTAAAATCAATTTTCTCAATAACTAGAAATAACTCAATTGTAAATTTTTCACTCAAATAAAAGTAGAATTTATTATCTGTCGAAAGGTATACATTACTTTGGGAAATTATAAAAATAAGCACAGAATTGGGTGCACGGAAACTTATCCCAAAATTTATCGATTTTTGATACCAAAAATTTTTTTTTCTAAAATTGTATAAAAAGTGTCTCAAATGAAAGTTTTTAAGCAGATATATCGAGTTGTATACAACATTTTGAAAATTTATAGGATATAGTACTGAATTTGCTACACTGGAGTTTAAAAACTTTACTCAATTTGGTGTAATGGACGAAAGATTTCGAAACTTTATTCTCAAAAACGAAAAATAACTTATATACTTATATTTTTTTTATATTTAAATGAAAGCTGAACTCGTGGGCTTTCCAAAAATGTTGCAACCATTTGTAAAATTATAAAAACTAGTGAATTTTGATCGTTAAAGTTGGATGTGGTAGGAAGTTTTGAACGAAATTTTTGGCCCAAAAATTTCAAATGTTTAAAATCAATTTTCTCAATAACTAGAAATAACTCAATTGTAAATTTTTCACTCAAATAAAAGTAGAATTTATTATCTGTCGAAAGGTATACATTACTTTGGGAAATTATAAAAATAAGCACAGAATTGGGTGCACGGAAACTTATCCCAAAATTTATCGATTTTGATAAATTTTCATGACCCCCCCGCTATGATTTTTTTGACCAAAAATTTTTTTTCTAAAATTGTATAAAAAGTGTCTCAAATGAAAGTTTTTAAGCAGATATATCGAGTTGTATACAACATTTTGAAAATTTATAGGATATAGTACTGAATTTGCTACACTGGAGTTTAAAAACTTTACTCAATTTGGTGTAATGGACGAAAGTTTTCGAAACTTTATTCTCAAAAATGAAAAATAACTTATATACTTATATTTTTTTTTATACTTAAATGAAAGCTGAACTCGTGGGCTTTCCAAAAATGTTTCAACCATTTGTAAAATTATAAAAACTAGTAAATTTTGATCGTTAAAGTTGTTTGTGGTAGGAAGTTTTGAACGAAATTTTTGGCCCAAAAATTTCAAATGTTTAAAATCAATTTTCTCAATAACTAGAAATAACTCAATTGTAAATTTTTCACTCAAATAAAAGTAGAATTTATTATCTGTCGAAAGGTATACATTACTTTGGGAAATTATAAAAATAAGCACAGAATTGGGTGCACGGAAACTTATCCCAAAATTTATCGATTTTTGATAAATTTTCATGACCCCCCCCCCCCTACGATTTTTTTTTCCAAAAATTTTTTTTCTAAAATTGTATAAAAAGTGTCTCAAATGAAAGTTTTTAAGCAGATATATCGAGTTGTATACAACATTTTGAAAATTTATAGGATATAGTACTGAATTTGCTACACTGGAGTTTAAAAACTTTACTCAATTTGGTGTAATGGACGAAAGTTTTCGAAACTTTATTCTCAAAAACGAAAAATAACTTATATACTTATATTTTTTTTATATTTAAATGAAAGCTGAACTCGTGGGCTTTCCAAAAATGTTGCAACCATTTGTAAAATTATAAAAACTAGTAAATTTTGATCGTTAAAGTTGGATGTGGTAGGAAGTTTTGAACGAAATTTTTGGCCCAAAAATTTCAAATGTTTAAAATCAATTTTCTCAATAACTAGAAATAACTCAATTGTAAATTTTCCACTCAAATAAAAGTAGAATTTATTATCTGTCGAAAGGTATACATTACTTTGGGAAATTATAAAAATAAGCACAGAATTGGGTGCACGGAAACTTATCCCAAAATTTATCGATTTTTGATAAATTTTCATGACCCCCCCCCCCCTACGATTTTTTTGACCAAAAATTTTTTTTCTAAAATTGTATAAAAAGTGTCTCAAATGAAAGTTTTTAAGCAGATATATCGAGTTGTATACAACATTTTGAAAATTTATAGGATATAGTACTGAATTTGCTACACTGGAGTTTAAAAACTTTACTCAATTTGGTGTAATGGACGAAAGATTTCGAAACTTTATTCTCAAAAACGAAAAATAACTTATATACTTATATTTTTTTTTATATTTAAATGAAAGCTGAACTCGTGGGCTTTCCAAAAATGTTGCAACCATTTGTAAAATTATAAAAACTAGTGAATTTTGATCGTTAAAGTTGGATGTGGTAGGAAGTTTTGAACGAAATTTTTGGCCCAAAAATTTAAAATGTTTAAAATCAATTTTCTCAATAACTAGAAATAACTCAATTGTAAATTTTTCACTCAAATAAAAGTAGAATTTATTATCTGTCGAAAGGTATACATTACTTTGGGAAATTATAAAAATAAGCACAGAATTGGGTGCACGGAAACTTATCCCAAAATTTATCGATTTTTGATAAATTTTCATGACCCCCCCCCCTTCGAATTTTTTGGCCAAAAATTTTTTTCTAAAATTGTATAAAAAGTGTCTCAAATGAAAGTTTTTAAGCAGATATATCGAGTTGTATACAACATTTTGAAAATTTATAGGATATAGTACTGAATTTGCTACACTGGAGTTTAAAAACTTTACTCAATTTGGTGTAATGGACGAAAGATTTCGAAACTTTATTCTCAAAAACGAAAAATAACTTATATACTTATATTTTTTTTTATATTTAAATGAAAGCTGAACTCGTGGGCTTTCCAAAAATGTTGCAACCATTTGTAAAATTATAAAAACTAGTGAATTTTGATCGTTAAAGTTGGATGTGGTAGGAAGTTTTGAATGAAATTTTTGGCCCAAAAATTTAAAATGTTTAAAATCAATTTTCTCAATAACTAGAAATAACTCAATTGTAAATTTTTCACTCAAATAAAAGTAGAATTTATTATCTGTCGAAAGGTATACATTACTTTGGGAAATTATAAAAATAAGCACAGAATTGGGTGCACGGAAACTTATCCCAAAATTTATCGATTTTTGATAAATTTTCATGACCCCCCCGCTACGATTTTTTTGACCAAAAATTTTTTTTCTAAAATTGTATAAAAAGTGTCTCAAATGAAAGTTTTTAAGCAGATATATCGAGTTTTATACAACATTTTGAAAATTTATAGGATATAGTACTGAATTTGCTACACTGGAGTTTAAAAACTTTACTCAATTTGGTGTAATGGACGAAAGTTTTCGAAACTTTATTCTCAAAAATGAAAAATAACTTATATACTTATATTTTTTTTTATATTTAAATGAAAGCTGAACTCGTGGGCTTTCCAAAAATGTTGCAACCATTTGTAAAATTATAAAAACTAGTGAATTTTGATCGTTAAAGTTGGATGTGGTAGGAAGTTTTGAACGAAATTTTTGGCCCAAAAATTTCAAATGTTTAAAATCAATTTTCTCAATAACTAGAAATAACTCAATTGTAAATTTTTCAATCAAATAAAAGTAGAATTTATTATCTGTCGAAAGGTATACATTACTTTGGGAAATTATAAAAATAAGCACAGAATTGGGTGCACGGAAACTTATCCCAAAATTTATCGATTTTTGATAAATTTTCATGACCCCCCCCGCCCCTACGATTTTTTTGACCAAAAATTTTTTTTATAAAATTGTATAAAAAGTGTGTCAAATGAAAGTTTTTAAGCAGATATATCGAGTTGTATACAACATTTTGAAAATTTATAGGATATAGTACTGAATTTGCTACACTGGAGTTTAAAAACTTTACTCAATTTGGTGTAATGGACGAAAGTTTTCGAAACTTTATTCTCAAAAATGAAAAATAACTTATATACTTATATTTTTTTTTATACTTAAATGAAAGCTGAACTCGTGGGCTTTCCAAAAATGTTGCAACCATTTGTAAAATTATAAAAACTAGTAAATTTTGATCGTTAAAGTTGTTTGTGGTAGGAAGTTTTGAACGAAATTTTTGGCCCAAAAATTTCAAATGTTTAAAATCAATTTTCTCAATAACTAGAAATAACTCAATTGTAAATTTTTCACTCAAATAAAAGTAGAATTTATTATCTGTCGAAAGGTATACATTACTTTGGGAAATTATAAAAATAAGCACAGAATTGGGTGCACGGAAACTTATCCCAAAATTTATCGATTTTTGATAAATTTTCATGACCCCCCCCCCTACGATTTTTTTTTCCAAAAATTTTTTTTCTAAAATTGTATAAAAAGTGTCTCAAATGAAAGTTTTTAAGCAGATATATCGAGTTGTATACAACATTTTGAAAATTTATAGGATATAGTACTGAATTTGCTACACTGGAGTTTAAAAACTTTACTCAATTTGGTGTAATGGACGAAAGTTTTCGAAACTTTATTCTCAAAAACGAAAAATAACTTATATACTTATATTTTTTTTATATTTAAATGAAAGCTGAACTCGTGGGCTTTCCAAAAATGTTGCAACCATTTGTAAAATTATAAAAACTAGTAAATTTTGATCGTTAAAGTTGGATGTGGTAGGAAGTTTTGAACGAAATTTTTGGCCCAAAAATTTCAAATGTTTAAAATCAATTTTCTCAATAACTAGAAATAACTCAATTGTAAATTTTCCACTCAAATAAAAGTAGAATTTATTATCTGTCGAAAGGTATACATTACTTTGGGAAATTATAAAAATAAGCACAGAATTGGGTGCACGGAAACTTATCCCAAAATTTATCGATTTTTGATAAATTTTCATGACCCCCCCCCCCCCCTACGATTTTTTTGACCAAAAATTTTTTTTCTAAAATTGTATAAAAAGTGTCTCAAATGAAAGTTTTTAAGCAGATATATCGAGTTGTATACAACATTTTGAAAATTTATAGGATATAGTACTGAATTTGCTACACTGGAGTTTAAAAACTTTACTCAATTTGGTGTAATGGACGAAAGATTTCGAAACTTTATTCTCAAAAACGAAAAATAACTTATATACTTATATTTTTTTTTATATTTAAATGAAAGCTGAACTCGTGGGCTTTCCAAAAATGTTGCAACCATTTGTAAAATTATAAAAACTAGTGAATTTTGATCGTTAAAGTTGGATGTGGTAGGAAGTTTTGAACGAAATTTTTGGCCCAAAAATTTAAAATGTTTAAAATCAATTTTCTCAATAACTAGAAATAACTCAATTGTAAATTTTTCACTCAAATAAAAGTAGAATTTATTATCTGTCGAAAGGTATACATTACTTTGGGAAATTATAAAAATAAGCACAGAATTGGGTGCACGGAAACTTATCCCAAAATTTATCGATTTTTGATAAATTTTCATGACCCCCCCCCCTTCGAATTTTTTGGCCAAAAATTTTTTTTCTAAAATTGTATAAAAAGTGTCTCAAATGAAAGTTTTTAAGCAGATATATCGAGTTGTATACAACATTTTGAAAATTTATAGGATATAGTACTGAATTTGCTACACTGGAGTTTAAAAACTTTACTCAATTTGGTGTAATGGACGAAAGATTTCGAAACTTTATTCTCAAAAACGAAAAATAACTTATATACTTATATTTTTTTTTATATTTAAATGAAAGCTGAACTCGTGGGCTTTCCAAAAATGTTGCAACCATTTGTAAAATTATAAAAACTAGTGAATTTTGATCGTTAAAGTTGGATGTGGTAGGAAGTTTTGAATGAAATTTTTGGCCCAAAAATTTAAAATGTTTAAAATCAATTTTCTCAATAACTAGAAATAACTCAATTGTAAATTTTTCACTCAAATAAAAGTAGAATTTATTATCTGTCGAAAGGTATACATTACTTTGGGAAATTATAAAAATAAGCACAGAATTGGGTGCACGGAAACTTATCCCAAAATTTATCGATTTTTGATAAATTTTCATGACCCCCCCGCTACGATTTTTTTGACCAAAAATTTTTTTTCTAAAATTGTATAAAAAGTGTCTCAAATGAAAGTTTTTAAGCAGATATATCGAGTTTTATACAACATTTTGAAAATTTATAGGATATAGTACTGAATTTGCTACACTGGAGTTTAAAAACTTTACTCAATTTGGTGTAATGGACGAAAGTTTTCGAAACTTTATTCTCAAAAATGAAAAATAACTTATATACTTATATTTTTTTTTATATTTAAATGAAAGCTGAACTCGTGGGCTTTCCAAAAATGTTGCAACCATTTGTAAAATTATAAAAACTAGTGAATTTTGATCGTTAAAGTTGGATGTGGTAGGAAGTTTTGAACGAAATTTTTGGCCCAAAAATTTCAAATGTTTAAAATCAATTTTCTCAATAACTAGAAATAACTCAATTGTAAATTTTTCAATCAAATAAAAGTAGAATTTATTATCTGTCGAAAGGTATACATTACTTTGGGAAATTATAAAAATAAGCACAGAATTGGGTGCACGGAAACTTATCCCAAAATTTATCGATTTTTGATAAATTTTCATGACCCCCCCGCCCCTACGATTTTTTGACCCAAAATTTTTTTTATAAAATTGTATAAAAAGTGTGTCAAATGAAAGTTTTTAAGCAGATATATCGAGTTGTATACAACATTTTGAAAATTTATAGGATATAGTACTGAATTTGCTACACTGGAGTTTAAAAACTTACTCAATTTGGTGTAATGGACGAAAGTTTTCGAAACTTTATTCTCAAAAATGAAAAATAACTTATATACTTATATTTTTTTTTATACTTAAATGAAAGCTGAACTCGTGGGCTTTCCAAAAATGTTGCAACCATTTGTAAAATTATAAAAACTAGTAAATTTTGATCGTTAAAGTTGGATGTGGTAGGAAGTTTTGAACGAAATTTTTGGCCCAAAAATTTCAAATGTTTAAAATCAATTTTCTCAATAACTAGAAATAACTCAATTGTAAATTTTTCACTCAAATAAAAGTAGAATTTATTATCTGTCGAAAGGTATACATTACTTTGGGAAATTATAAAAATAAGCACAGAATTGGGTGCACGGAAACTTATCCCAAAATTTATCGATTTTTGATAAATTTTCATGACCCCCCCCCCTTACGATTTTTTTTTCCAAAAATTTTTTTTCTAAAACTGTATAAAAAGTGTCTCAAATGAAAGTTTTTAAGCAGATATATCGAGTTGTATACAACATTTTGAAAATTTATAGGATATAGTACTGAATTTGCTACACTGGAGTTTAAAAACTTTACTCACTTTGGTGTAATGGACGAAAGATTTCGAAACTTTATTCTCAAAAACGAAAAATAACTTATATACTTATATTTTTTTTTTATATTTAAATGAAAGCTGAACTCGTGGGCTTTCCAAAAATGTTGCAACCATTTGTAAAATTATAAAAACTAGTGAATTTTGATCGTTAAAGTTGGATGTGGTAGGAAGTTTTGAACGAAATTTTTGGCCCAAAAATTTAAAATGTTTAAAATCAATTTTCTCAATAACTAGAAATAACTCAATTGTAAATTTTTCACTCAAATAAAAGTAGAATTTATTATCTGTCGAAAGGTATACATTACTTTGGGAAATTATAAAAATAAGCACAGAATTGGGTGCACGGAAACTTATCCCAAAATTTATCGATTTTTGATAAATTTTCATGACCCCCCCGCTACGATTTTTTTGACCAAAAATTTTTTTTCTAAAATTGTATAAAAAGTGTCTCAAATGAAAGTTTTTAAGCAGATATATCGAGTTGTATACAACATTTTGAAAATTTATAGGATATAGTACTGAATTTGCTACACTGGAGTTTAAAAACTTTACTCAATTTGGTGTAATGGACGAAAGTTTTCGAAACTTTATTCTCAAAAACGAAAAATAACTTATATACTTATATTTTTTTTTTATATTTAAATGAAAGCTGAACTCGTGGGCTTTCCAAAAATGTTGCAACCATTTGTAAAATTATAAAAACTAGTAAATTTTGATCGTTAAAGTTGGATGTGGTAGGAAGTTTTGAACGAAATTTTTGGCCCAAAAATTTCAAATGTTTAAAATCAATTTTCTCAATAACTAGAAATAACTCAATTGTAAATTTTCCACTCAAATAAAAGTAGAATTTATTATCTGTCGAAAGGTATACATTACTTTGGGAAATTATAAAAATAAGCACAGAATTGGGTGCACGGAAACTTATCCCAAAATTTATCGATTTTTGATAAATTTTCATGACCCCCCCCCCCTACGATTTTTTTGACCAAAAATTTTTTTTCTAAAATTGTATAAAAAGTGTCTCAAATGAAAGTTTTTAAGCAGATATATCGAGTTGTATACAACATTTTGAAAATTTATAGGATATAGTACTGAATTTGCTACACTGGAGTTTAAAAACTTTACTCAATTTGGTGTAATGGACGAAAGTTTTCGAAACTTTATTCTCAAAAATGAAAAATAACTTATATACTTATATTTTTTTTTTATACTTAAATGAAAGCTGAACTCGTGGGCTTTCCAAAAATGTTGCAACCATTTGTAAAATTATAAAAACTAGTAAATTTTGATCGTTAAAGTTGGATGTGGTAGGAAGTTTTGAACGAAATTTTTGGCCCAAAAATTTCAAATGTTTAAAATCAATTTTCTCAATAACTAGAAATAACTCAATTGTAAATTTTTCACTCAAATAAAAGTAGATTTTATTATCTGTCGAAAGGTATACATTACTTTGGGAAATTATAAAAATAAGCACAGAATTGGGTGCACGGAAACTTATCCCAAAATTTATCGATTTTTGATAAATTTTCATGACCCCTCCCCCCTACGATTTTTTTGACCAAAAATTTTTTTTATAAAATTGTATAAAAAGTGTGTCAAATGAAAGTTTTTAAGCAGATATATCGAGTTGTATACAACATTTTGAAAATTTATAGGATATAGTACTGAATTTGCTACACTGGAGTTTAAAAACTTTACTCAATTTGGTGTAATGGACGAAAGTTTTCGAAACTTTATTCTCAAAAATGAAAAATAACTTATATACTTATATTTTTTTTTATACTTAAATGAAAGCTGAACTCGTGGGCTTTCCAAAAATGTTGCAACCATTTGTAAAAATTATAAAAACTAGTAAATTTTGATCGTTAAAGTTGGATGTGGTATGAAGTTTTGAACGAAATTTTTGGCCCAAAAATTTCAAATGTTTAAAATCAATTTTCTCAATAACTAGAAATAACTCAATTGTAAATTTTTCACTCAAATAAAAGTAGAATTTATTATCTGTCGAAAGGTATACATTACTTTGGGAAATTATAAAAATAAGCACAGAATTGGGTGCACGGAAACTTATCCCAAAATTTATCGATTTTTGATAAATTTTCATGACCCCCCCCCCTACGATTTTTTTTTCCAAAAATTTTTTTTCTAAAATTGTATAAAAAGTGTCTCAAATGAAAGTTTTTAAGCAGATATATCGAGTTGTATACAACATTTTGAAAATTTATAGGATATAGTACTGAATTTGCTACACTGGAGTTTAAAAACTTTACTCAATTTGGTGTAATGGACGAAAGTTTTCGAAACTTTATTCTCAAAAATGAAAAATAACTTATATACTTATATTTTTTTTATACTTAAATGAAAGCTGAACTCGTGGGCTTTCCAAAAATGTTGCAACCATTTGTAAAATTATAAAAACTAGTAAATTTTGATCGTTAAAGTTGGATGTGGTAGGAAGTTTTGAACGAAATTTTTGGCCCAAAAATTTCAAATGTTTAAAATCAATTTTCTCAATAACTAGAAATAACTCAATTGTAAATTTTTCACTCAAATAAAAGTAGTAGAATTTATTATCTGTCGAAAGGTATACATTACTTTGGGAAATTATAAAAATAAGCACAGAATTGGGTGCACGGAAACTTATCCCAAAATTTATCGATTTTTGATAAATTACCAAAATTTATCGATTTTTGATAAATTTTCATGACCCCCCCCCCTACGATTTTTTTGACCAAAAATTTTTTTTATAAATTTGTATAAAAAGCGTCTCAAATGAAAGTTTTTAAGCAGATATATCGAGTTGTATACAACATTTTGAAAATTTATAGGATATAGTACTGAATTTGCTACACTGGAGTTTAAAAACTTTACTCAATTTGGTGTAATGGACGAAAGTTTTCGAAACTTTATTCTCAAAAACGAAAAATAACTTATATACTTATATTTTTTTATATTTAAATGAAAGCTGAACTCGTGGGCTTTCCAAAAATGTTGCAATTATTTGTAAAATTATAAAAACTAGTGAATTTTGATCGTTAAAGTTGGATGTGGTAGGAAGTTTTGAACGAAATTTTTGGCCCAAAAATTTCAAATGTTTAAAATCAATTTTCTCAATAACTAGAAATAACTCAATTGTAAATTTTTCACTCAAATAAAAGTAGAATTTATTATCTGTCGAAAGGTATACATTACTTTGGGAAATTATAAAAATAAGCACAAAATTGGGTGCACGGAAACTTATCCTAAAATTTATCGATTTTTGATAAATTTTCATGACCCCCCCCTACGATTTTTTTGACCAAAATTTTTTTTTCTAAAATTGTATAAAAAGTGTCTCAAATGAAAGTTTTTAAGCAGATATATCGAGTTGTATACAACATTTTGAAAATTTATAGGATAAAGTACTGAATTTGCTACACTGGAGTTTAAAACTTTACTCAATTTGGTGTAATGGACGAAAGTTTTCGAAACTTTATTCTCAAAAACGAAAAATAACTTATATACTTATATTTTTTATATTTAAATGAAAGCTGAACTCGTGGGCTTTCCAAAAATGTTGCAATTATTTGTAAAATTATAAAAACTAGTGAATTTTGATCGTTAAAGTTGGATGTGGTAGGAAGTTTTGAACGAAATTTTTGGCCCAAAAATTTCAAATGTTTAAAATCAATTTTCTCAATAACTAGAAATAACTCAATTGTAAATTTTTCACTCAAATAAAAGTAGAATTTATTATCTGTCGAAAGGTATACATTACTTTGGGAAATTATAAAAATAAGCACAGAATTGGGTGCACGGAAACTTATACCAAAATTTATCGATTTTTGATAAATTTTCATGACCCCCCCCCCCCTACGATTTTTTTGACCAAAAATTTTTTTATAAAATTGTATAAAAAGTGTCTCAAATGAAAGTTTTTAAGCAGATATATCGAGTTGTATACAACATTTTGAAAATTTATAGGATATAGTACTGAATTTGCTACACTGGAGTTTAAAAACTTTACTCAATTTGGTGTAATGGACGAAAGTTTTCGAAACTTTATTCTCAAAAACGAAAAATAACTTATATACTTATATTTTTTTTATATTTAAATGAAAGCTGAACTCGTGGGCTTTCCAAAAATGTTGCAATTATTTGTAAAATTATAAAAACTAGTGAATTTTGATCGTTAAAGTTGGATGTGGTAGGAAGTTTTGAACGAAATTTTTGGCCCAAATATTTCAAATGTTTAAAATCAATTTTCTCAATAACTAGAAATAACTCAATTGTAAATTTTTCACTCAAATAAAAGTAGAATTTATTATCTGTCGAAAGGTATACATTACTTTGGGAAATTATAAAAATAAGCACAGGATTGGGTGCACGGAAACTTATCCTAAAATTTATCGATTTTTGATAAATTTTCATGACCCCCCCCCCCTACGATTTTTTTGACCAAAATTTTTTTTTCTAAAATTGTATAAAAAGTGTCTCAAATGAAAGTTTTTAAGCAGATATATCGAGTTGTATACAACATTTTGAAAATTTATAGGATAAAGTACTGAATTTGCTACACTGGAGTTTAAAAACTTTACTCAATTTGGTGTAATGGACGAAAGTTTTCGAAACTTTATTCTCAAAAACGAAAAATAACTTATATACTTATATTTTTTTTATATTTAAATGAAAGCTGAACTCGTGGGCTTTCCAAAAATGTTGCAATTATTTGTAAAATTATAAAAACTAGTGAATATTGATCGTTAAAGTTGGATGTGGTAGGAAGTTTTGAACGAAATTTTTGGCCCAAAAATTTCAAATGTTTAAAATCAATTTTCTCAATAACTAGAAATAACTCAATTGTAAATTTTTCACTCAAATAAAAGTAGAATTTATTATCTGTCGAAAGGTATACATTACTTTGGGAAATTATAAAAATAAGCACAGAATTGGGTGCACGGAAACTTATCCTAAAATTTATCGATTTTTGATAAATTTTCATGACCCCCCCCTACGATTTTTTTGACCAAAATTTTTTTTTCTAAAATTGTATAAAAAGTGTCTCAAATGAAAGTTTTTAAGCAGATATATCGAGTTGTATACAACATTTTGAAAATTTATAGGATAAAGTACTGAATTTGCTACACTGGAGTTTAAAAACTTTACTCAATTTGGTGTAATGGACGAAAGTTTTCGAAACTTTATTCTCAAAAACGAAAAATAACTTATATACTTATATTTTTTTTATATTTAAATGAAAGCTGAACTCGTGGGCTTTCCAAAAATGTTGCAATTATTTGTAAAATTATAAAAACTAGTGAATTTTGATCGTTAAAGTTGGATGTGGTAGGAAGTTTTGAACGAAATTTTTGGCCCAAAAATTTCAAATGTTTAAAATCAATTTTCTCAATAACTAGAAATAACTCAATTGTAAATTTTTCACTCAAATAAAAGTAGAATTTATTATCTGTCGAAAGGTATACATTACTTTGGGAAATTATAAAAATAAGCACAGAATTGGGTGCACGGAAACTTATACCAAAATTTATCGATTTTTGATCAATTTTCATGACCCCCCCCCCTACGATTTTTTTGACCAAAATTTTTTTTATAAATTTGTATAAAAAGCGTCTCAAATGAAAGTTTTTAAGCAGATATATCGAGTTGTATACAACATTTTGAAAATTTATAGGATATAGTACTGAATTTGCTACACTGGAGTTTAAAAACTTTACTCAATTTGGTGTAATGGACGAAAGTTTTCGAAACTTTATTCTCAAAAACGAAAAATAACTTATATACTTATATTTTTTTTATATTTAAATGAAAGCTGAACTCGTGGGCTTTCCAAAAATGTTGCAATTATTTGTAAAATTATAAAAACTAGTGAATTTTGATCGTTAAAGTTGGATGTGGTAGGAAGTTTTGAACGAAATTTTTGGCCCAAAAATTTCAAATGTTTAAAATCAATTTTCTCAATAACTAGAAATAACTCAATTGTAAATTTTTCACTCAAATAAAAGTAGAATTTATTATCTGTCGAAAGGTATACATTACTTTGGGAAATTATAAAAATAAGCACAGGATTGGGTGCACGGAAACTTATCCTAAAATTTATCGATTTTTGATAAATTTTCATGACCCCCCCCCCTACGATTTTTTTGACCAAAATTTTTTTTTTCTAAAATTGTATAAAAAGTGTCTCAAATGAAAGTTTTTAAGCAGATATATCGAGTTGTATACAACATTTTGAAAATTTATAGGATAAAGTACTGAATTTGCTACACTGGAGTTTAAAAACTTTACTCAATTTGGTGTAATGGACGAAAGTTTTCGAAACTTTATTCTCAAAAACGAAAAATAACTTATATACTTATATTTTTTTATATTTAAATGAAAGCTGAACTCGTGGGCTTTCCAAAAATGTTGCAATTATTTGTAAAATTATAAAAACTAGTGAATTTTGATCGTTAAAGTTGGATGTGGTAGGAAGTTTTGAACGAAATTTTTGGCCCAAAAATTTCAAATGTTTAAAATCAATTTTCTCAATAACTAGAAATAACTCAATTGTAAATTTTTCACTCAAATAAAAGTAGAATTTATTATCTGTCGAAAGGTATACATTACTTTGGGAAATTATAAAAATAAGCACAGGATTGGGTGCACGGAAACTTATCCTAAAATTTATCGATTTTTGATAAATTTTCATGACCCCCCCCCCTACGATTTTTTTGACCAAAATTTTTTTTTTCTAAAATTGTATAAAAAGTGTCTCAAATGAAAGTTTTTAAGCAGATATATCGAGTTGTATACAACATTTTGAAAATTTATAGGATAAAGTACTGAATTTGCTACACTGGAGTTTAAAAACTTTACTCAATTTGGTGTAATGGACGAAAGTTTTCGAAACTTTATTCTCAAAAACGAAAAATAACTTATATACTTATATTTTTTTATATTTAAATGAAAGCTGAACTCGTGGGCTTTCCAAAAATGTTGCAATTATTTGTAAAATTATAAAAACTAGTGAATTTTGATCGTTAAAGTTGGATGTGGTAGGAAGTTTTGAACGAAATTTTTGGCCCAAAAATTTCATATGTTTAAAATCAATTTTCTCAATAACTAGAAATAACTCAATTGTAAATTTTTCACTCAAATAAAAGTAGAATTTATTATCTGTCGAAAGGTATACATTACTTTGGGAAATTATAAAAATAAGCACAGAATTGGGTGCACGGAAACTTATACCAAAATTTATCGATTTTTGATAAATTTTCATGACCCCCCCCCCCTACGATTTTTTTGACCAAAAATTTTTTTTATAAATTTGTATAAAAAGCGTCTCAAATGAAAGTTTTTAAGCAGATATATCGAGTTGTATACAACATTTTGAAAATTTATAGGATATAGTACTGAATTTGCTACACTGGAGTTTAAAAACTTTACTCAATTTGGTGTAATGGACGAAAGTTTTCGAAACTTTATTCTCAAAAACGAAAAATAACTTATATACTTATATTTTTTTATATTTAAATGAAAGCTGAACTCGTGGGCTTTCCAAAAATGTTGCAATTATTTGTAAAATTATAAAAACTAGTGAATTTTGATCGTTAAAGTTGGATGTGGTAGGAAGTTTTGAACGAAATTTTTGGCCCAAAAATTTCAAATGTTTAAAATCAATTTTCTCAATAACTAGAAATAACTCAATTGTAAATTTTTCACTCAAATAAAAGTAGAATTTATTATCTGTCGAAAGGTATACATTACTTTGGGAAATTATAAAAATAAGCACAAAATTGGGTGCACGGAAACTTATCCTAAAATTTATCGATTTTTGATAAATTTTCATGACCCCCCCCTACGATTTTTTTGACCAAAATTTTTTTTTCTAAAATTGTATAAAAAGTGTCTCAAATGAAAGTTTTTAAGCAGATATATCGAGTTGTATACAACATTTTGAAAATTTATAGGATAAAGTACTGAATTTGCTACACTGGAGTTTAAAAACTTTACTCAATTTGGTGTAATGGACGAAAGTTTTCGAAACTTTATTCTCAAAAACGAAAAATAACTTATATACTTATATTTTTTATATTTAAATGAAAGCTGAACTCGTGGGCTTTCCAAAAATGTTGCAATTATTTGTAAAATTATAAAAACTAGTGAATTTTGATCGTTAAAGTTGGATGTGGTAGGAAGTTTTGAACGAAATTTTTGGCCCAAAAATTTCAAATGTTTAAAATCAATTTTCTCAATAACTAGAAATAACTCAATTGTAAATTTTTCACTCAAATAAAAGTAGAATTTATTATCTGTCGAAAGGTATACATTACTTTGGGAAATTATAAAAATAAGCACAGAATTGGGTGCACGGAAACTTATACCAAAATTTATCGATTTTGATAAATTTTCATGACCCCCCCCCCCCCTACGATTTTTTTGACCAAAAATTTTTTTTATAAAATTGTATAAAAAGTGTCTCAAATGAAAGTTTTTAAGCAGATATATCGAGTTGTATACAACATTTTGAAAATTTATAGGATATAGTACTGAATTTGCTACACTGGAGTTTAAAAACTTTACTCAATTTGGTGTAATGGACGAAAGTTTTCGAAACTTTATTCTCAAAAACGAAAAATAACTTATATACTTATATTTTTTTTATATTTAAATGAAAGCTGAACTCGTGGGCTTTCCAAAAATGTTGCAATTATTTGTAAAATTATAAAAACTAGTGAATTTTGATCGTTAAAGTTGGATGTGGTAGGAAGTTTTGAACGAAATTTTTGGCCCAAAAATTTCAAATGTTTAAAATCAATTTTCTCAATAACTAGAAATAACTCAATTGTAAATTTTTCACTCAAATAAAAGTAGAATTTATTATCTGTCGAAAGGTATACATTACTTTGGGAAATTATAAAAATAAGCACAGGATTGGGTGCACGGAAACTTATCCTAAAATTTATCGATTTTTGATAAATTTTCATGACCCCCCCCCCCCTACGATTTTTTTGACCAAAATTTTTTTTTCTAAAATTGTATAAAAAGTGTCTCAAATGAAAGTTTTTAAGCAGATATATCGAGTTGTATACAACATTTTGAAAATTTATAGGATAAAGTACTGAATTTGCTACACTGGAGTTTAAAAACTTTACTCAATTTGGTGTAATGGACGAAAGTTTTCGAAACTTTATTCTCAAAAACGAAAAATAACTTATATACTTATATTTTTTTTATATTTAAATGAAAGCTGAACTCGTGGGCTTTCCAAAAATGTTGCAATTATTTGTAAAATTATAAAAACTAGTGAATATTGATCGTTAAAGTTGGATGTGGTAGGAAGTTTTGAACGAAATTTTTGGCCCAAAAATTTCAAATGTTTAAAATCAATTTTCTCAATAACTAGAAATAACTCAATTGTAAATTTTTCACTCAAATAAAAGTAGAATTTATTATCTGTCGAAAGGTATACATTACTTTGGGAAATTATAAAAATAAGCACAGAATTGGGTGCACGGAAACTTATCCTAAAATTTATCGATTTTTGATAAATTTTCATGACCCCCCCCTACGATTTTTTTGACCAAAATTTTTTTTTCTAAAATTGTATAAAAAGTGTCTCAAATGAAAGTTTTTAAGCAGATATATCGAGTTGTATACAACATTTTGAAAATTTATAGGATAAAGTACTGAATTTGCTACACTGGAGTTTAAAAACTTTACTCAATTTGGTGTAATGGACGAAAGTTTTCGAAACTTTATTCTCAAAAACGAAAAATAACTTATATACTTATATTTTTTTTATATTTAAATGAAAGCTGAACTCGTGGGCTTTCCAAAAATGTTGCAATTATTTGTAAAATTATAAAAACTAGTGAATTTTGATCGTTAAAGTTGGATGTGGTAGGAAGTTTTGAACGAAATTTTTGGCCCAAAAATTTCAAATGTTTAAAATCAATTTTCTCAATAACTAGAAATAACTCAATTGTAAATTTTTCACTCAAATAAAAGTAGAATTTATTATCTGTCGAAAGGTATACATTACTTTGGGAAATTATAAAAATAAGCACAGAATTGGGTGCACGGAAACTTATACCAAAATTTATCGATTTTTGATCAATTTTCATGACCCCCCCCCTACGATTTTTTTGACCAAAAATTTTTTTTATAAATTTGTATAAAAAGCGTCTCAAATGAAAGTTTTTAAGCAGATATATCGAGTTGTATACAACATTTTGAAAATTTATAGGATATAGTACTGAATTTGCTACACTGGAGTTTAAAAACTTTACTCAATTTGGTGTAATGGACGAAAGTTTTCGAAACTTTATTCTCAAAAACGAAAAATAACTTATATACTTATATTTTTTTTATATTTAAATGAAAGCTGAACTCGTGGGCTTTCCAAAAATGTTGCAAATTTGTAAAATTATAAAAACTAGTGAATTTTGATCGTTAAAGTTGGATGTGGTAGGAAGTTTTGAACGAAATTTTTGGCCCAAAAATTTCAAATGTTTAAAATCAATTTTCTCAATAACTAGAAATAACTCAATTGTAAATTTTTCACTCAAATAAAAGTAGAATTTATTATCTGTCGAAAGGTATACATTACTTTGGGAAATTATAAAAATAAGCACAGGATTGGGTGCACGGAAACTTATCCTAAAATTTATCGATTTTTGATAAATTTTCATGACCCCCCCCCCCCCCCTACGATTTTTTTGACCAAAATTTTTTTTTTCTAAAATTGTATAAAAAGTGTCTCAAATGAAAGTTTTTAAGCAGATATATCGAGTTGTATACAACATTTTGAAAATTTATAGGATAAAGTATTGAATTTGCTACACTGGAGTTTAAAAACTTTACTCAATTTGGTGTAATGGACGAAAGTTTTCGAAACTTTATTCTCAAAAACGAAAAATAACTTATATACTTATATTTTTTTATATTTAAATGAAAGCTGAACTCGTGGGCTTTCCAAAAATGTTGCAATTATTTGTAAAATTATAAAAACTAGTGAATTTTGATCGTTAAAGTTGGATGTGGTAGGAAGTTTTGAACGAAATTTTTGGCCCAAAAATTTCATATGTTTAAAATCAATTTTCTCAATAACTAGAAATAACTCAATTGTAAATTTTTCACTCAAATAAAAGTAGAATTTATTATCTGTCGAAAGGTATACATTACTTTGGGAAATTATAAAAATAAGCACAGGATTGGGTGGCACGGAAACTTATCCTAAAATTTATCGATTTTTGATAAATTTTCATGACCCCCCCCCCCCTACGATTTTTTTGACCAAAATTTTTTTTTCTAAAATTGTATAAAAAGTGTCTCAAATGAAAGTTTTTAAGCAGATATATCGAGTTGTATACAACATTTTGAAAATTTATAGGATAAAGTACTGAATTTGCTACACTGGAGTTTAAAAACTTTACTCAATTTGGTGTAATGGACGAAAGTTTTCGAAACTTTATTCTCAAAAACGAAAAATAACTTATATACTTATATTTTTTTTTATATTTAAATGAAAGCTGAACTCGTGGGCTTTCCAAAAATGTTGCAATTATTTGTAAAATTATAAAAACTAGTGAATTTTGATCGTTAAAGTTGGATGTGGTAGGAAGTTTTGAACGAAATTTTTGGCCCAAAAATTTCAAATGTTTAAAATCAATTTTCTCAATAACTAGAAATAACTCAATTGTAAATTTTTCACTCAAATAAAAGTAGAATTTATTATCTGTCGAAAGGTATACATTACTTTGGGAAATTATAAAAATAAGCACAGAATTGGGTGCACGGAAACTTATCCTAAAATTTATCGATTTTTGATAAATTTTCATGACCCCCCCCCTACGATTTTTTTGACCAAAATTTTTTTTTCTAAAATTGTATAAAAAGTGTCCTCAAATGAAAGTTTTTAAGCAGATATATCGAGTTGTATACAACATTTTGAAAATTTATAGGATAAAGTACTGAATTTGCTACACTGGAGTTTAAAAACTTTACTCAATTTGGTGTAATGGACGAAAGTTTTCGAAACTTTATTCTCAAAAACGAAAAATAACTTATATACTTATATTTTTTTTATATTTAAATGAAAGCTGAACTCGTGGGCTTTCCAAAAATGTTGCAATTATTTGTAAAATTATAAAAACTAGTGAATTTTGATCGTTAAAGTTGGATGTGGTAGGAAGTTTTGAACGAAATTTTTGGCCCAAAAATTTCATATGTTTAAAATCAATTTTCTCAATAACTAGAAATAACTCAATTGTAAATTTTTCACTCAAATAAAAGTAGAATTTATTATCTGTCGAAAGGTATACATTACTTTGGGAAATTATAAAAATAAGCACAGGATTGGGTGCACGGAAACTTATCCTAAAATTTATCGATTTTTGATAAATTTTCATGACCCCCCCCCCTACGATTTTTTTGACCAAAATTTTTTTTTCTAAAATTGTATAAAAAGTGTCTCAAATGAAAGTTTTTAAGCAGATATATCGAGTTGTATACAACATTTTGAAAATTTATAGGATAAAGTACTGAATTTGCTACACTGGAGTTTAAAAACTTTACTCAATTTGGTGTAATGGACGAAAGTTTTCGAAACTTTATTCTCAAAAACGAAAAATAACTTATATACTTATATTTTTTTTTATATTTAAATGAAAGCTGAACTCGTGGGCTTTCCAAAAATGTTGCAATTATTTGTAAAATTATAAAAACTAGTGAATTTTGATCGTTAAAGTTGGATGTGGTAGGAAGTTTTGAACGAAATTTTTGGCCCAAAAATTTCAAATGTTTAAAATCAATTTTCTCAATAACTAGAAATAACTCAATTGTAAATTTTTCACTCAAATAAAAGTAGAATTTATTATCTGTCGAAAGGTATACATTACTTTGGGAAATTATAAAAATAAGCACAGAATTGGGTGCACGGAAACTTATCCTAAAATTTATCGATTTTTGATAAATTTTCATGACCCCCCCCTACGATTTTTTTGACCAAAATTTTTTTTTCTAAAATTGTATAAAAAGTGTCTCAAATGAAAGTTTTTAAGCAGATATATCGAGTTGTATACAACATTTTGAAAATTTATAGGATAAAGTACTGAATTTGCTACACTGGAGTTTAAAAACTTTACTCAATTTGGTGTAATGGACGAAAGTTTCGAAACTTTATTCTCAAAAACGAAAAATAACTTATATACTTATATTTTTTTTATATTTAAATGAAAGCTGAACTCGTGGGCTTTCCAAAAATGTTGCAATTATTTGTAAAATTATAAAAACTAGTGAATTTTGATCGTTAAAGTTGGATGTGGTAGGAAGTTTTGAACGAAATTTTTGGCCCAAAAATTTCAAATGTTTAAAATCAATTTTCTCAATAACTAGAAATAACTCAATTGTAAATTTTTCACTCAAATAAAAGTAGAATTTATTATCTGTCGAAAGGTATACATTACTTTGGGAAATTATAAAAATAAGCACAGGATTGGGTGCACGGAAACTTATCCTAAAATTTATCGATTTTTGATAAATTTTCATGACCCCCCCCCCCCCCTACGATTTTTTTGACCAAAATTTTTTTTTCTAAAATTGTATAAAAAGTGTCTCAAATGAAAGTTTTTAAGCAGATATATCGAGTTGTATACAACATTTTGAAAATTTATAGGATAAAGTACTGAATTTGCTACACTGGAGTTTAAAAACTTTACTCAATTTGGTGTAATGGACGAAAGTTTTCGAAACTTTATTCTCAAAAACGAAAAATAACTTATATACTTATATTTTTTTTATATTTAAATGAAAGCTGAACTCGTGGGCTTTCCAAAAATGTTGCAATTATTTGTAAAATTATAAAAACTAGTGAATTTTGATCGTTAAAGTTGGATGTGGTAGGAAGTTTTGAACGAAATTTTTGGCCCAAAAATTTCAAATGTTTAAAATCAATTTTCTCAATAACTAGAAATAACTCAATTGTAAATTTTTCACTCAAATAAAAGTAGAATTTATTATCTGTCGAAAGGTATACATTACTTTGGGAAATTATAAAAATAAGCACAGAATTGGGTGCACGGAAACTTATCCCAAAATTTATCGATTTTTGATAAATTTTCATGACCCCCCCCCCCCTACGATTTTTTTGACCAAAAATTTTTTTTCTAAAATTGTATAAAAAGTGTCTCAAATGAAAGTTTTTAAGCAGATATATCGAGTTGTATACAACATTTTGAAAATTTATAGGATAAAGTACTGAATTTGCTACACTGGAGTTTAAAAACTTTACTCAATTTGGTGTAATGGACGAAAGTTTTCGAAACTTTATTCTCAAAAACGAAAAATAACTTATATACTTATATTTTTTTATATTTAAATGAAAGCTGAACTCGTGGGCTTTCCAAAAATGTTGCAATTATTTGTAAAATTATAAAAACTAGTGAATTTTGATCGTTAAAGTTGGATGTGGTAGGAAGTTTTGAACGAAATTTTTGGCCCAAAAATTTCAAATGTTTAAAATCAATTTTCTCAATAACTAGAAATAACTTGTAACGTGCCGTTACAAATAACCTACTTATTCATATACCTAATGGAAATGCTGATACCCCTAACCAACAATATATTTTCACTGGGCTGGGCAAATATTCTAATAATTCTTATTAGGTTAATAGAACGTATTACTTATAAGGGAAAAGTTGTATAGCCTATGGGAGAGCTTGAATCCAGTTGGAGTTTTATTATACTTCGTCCAGTGGGCGAAGTATACACGAATAAGCCAGCCCGATTACAGTTCCCACACTAACCCGACTCACCTGCCTATTATTCTCGTGAGTCACTAATCGTAGTTACTAATCGCATTTACCATATTCCCTCGTTTCCCCGAATTAACCCGACTCACCTGCTTACTATTTTCGTGAGTTACTTAGAAATATTTACTAATCGTATTTACATCTCCTCGTGTTCCCGAGGTAACCCGAACCCAGTTGGAGTTTTACTATACTTCGTACTTCTGCGAAGTATACACGAATAAGCCAACAAGGTCGGAGTTACCGAAATAACCCGACTCACCTGCTTACTATTCTCGTGAGTTACTTAGAAATATTTACTAATCGTATTTACCATATTCCCTCGTTTCCCCGAATTAACCCGACTCACCTGCTTACTATTCTCGTGAGTTACTTAGAACTATTTACTAATCGTAGTTACCATATTCCCTCGTTTCCCCGAAATAACCCGACTCACCTGCTTACTATTCTCGTGAGTTACTTAGAACTATTTACTAATCGTAGTTACCATATTCCCTCGTTTCCCCGAAATAACCCGACTCACCTGCTTACTATTCTCGTGAGTTATTTAGAAATATTTACTAATCGTATTTGCCATATTCCCTCGTTTCACCGAAATAACCCGACTCACCTGCTTACTATTCTCGTGAGTTACTTAGAAATATTTACTAATCGTATTTACGCTATTCCATCGTTTCCCCGAAATAACCCGACTCACCTGCTTACTATTCTCGTGAGTTATTTAGAAATATTTACTCATCGTATCTGCCATATTACATCGTTTCCCCGAAATAACCCGACTCACCTGCTTACTATTCTCGTGAGTTACTTAGAAATATTTACTAATAGTATTTCCTCATATCCCCGAAATAACCCGACTCACCTGCTTACTATTCTCGTGAGATACTTATAAAGATTTACGGGTCGTAGTTCAATACCTAATCAGATCGAACCAGTGACAGAGCTATCGACGTTTGGAGGAACTGCAACCACTGCCAGAGTTGCCGAAGATCATCCTGTGCACCGAATCATCGACACCGTTTAAAGAAGTCATTAGATTAAATAAGTAGTTTAAGATCTTGGTAAATAAAACTGTGTGCGATACAGGATCGTACAATTGAATTGAACAAAAGAAACGATTGCTGTTTTATTTCAAAGGAGGCAGACCTTTGACGAACCTGGACAAACTGAGTTTTACCCCGGCCTCAGACAAAACTGCATCACAAATGGCGCCCGAGCAGGGACCCGTCTCCAACGACGCACCTAGTGGAAAAACTAACCAAACCACCATCGAACTTGGAGCGAGTACAGCACACAGCAATTACCAAGATCTTGATAGCTTTCGAACGGCGAGTAGCCTCAGTAACTTCGAAATCATGGAAGTAATCCGCCGATGGGATCTGACCTATGATGGTGGTAGCACTTACACGAAGTTCATTGAACGGGTCGAAGAAGTAGCCGAATGCTACGCATTTCCGAAGAACCGGCTTCTCTTCTCGCTCCTAGAAATATTAAAGGGGCGAGCACTTCAGTGGTATCGTATCAAGCGGCATGAAATCCATTCGTGGGAGGAGTTCAAAAGACAAGCCGATCAATTCTTTTTACCAAAACGATACTTAGCCCATCTTGAAGAGACAATATACCGCCGGAAGCAATTGCCGAAGGAAAAGGCGAAAGATTTTATATTAGATATACAAACCCTCATCCATCATCACCCTGAACTACGGAAATTGGATCATACGGACCGAATCTATTATGGTCTCAGAAGCGAATACAAACTGTATATACGTCGGAATCACTTCACTTCGTTAGATGAGCTCATGGATCTAACAGATGAATATGAGGCGATAATACATGAAGAGAAAGGCCATACTAACCATTTTTTGGGGATTATGTCAGCGCTGGACGTTTACGGTCGATCTACACATTGCTGGCGCTGTAAGGCGAGAGGACACACCAGAAGGCAATGCCGTAATCCACTGCGTATTTTCTGTTCCCGCTGTGGTACTGACGGCGTGATGTCCAGAGATTGTCGTTGCACATTACAAATAACCGAAGGTAGACAACCTGTTCCCCGATACTTCCTTCCAATTCACAGCAACGACATTGAAGATCGCGCACTAATCGATACGAGCTCCACACCCCCCCTTATTAGAGCCCAAAATAACCAGAAATCGGCAAGAAATATATCCGGTGTTGAATTTCATAAATCGGAAAAGGTTCCAAGGACATCGATGGCAGCGACAAAACTGGCCGTTCAAGCGAAGCCGAAATTCCCGAGCCTTCCTTCTCGACTTCTTGTGACCCCATCGATAAAACATCACGACCGCTTGAACTCGGCAAAACAATCGTATGTTCCAAATATGCGAAGACCAACGCCCACACTATGCTCTAAACCAAATCCACCTACATGGATATATTCCTGTTCGGCATTGCACCTACATATCGAACCGAAGCTTTGGAGTTCGGTAAAAGGTACCTTCGGGTACTACAGATCGAAAGGTCGAAATTCGCATAGTGCCATTGATTGATAGGGGGAATTTTAGTAAAAGAAAAGGAGTGAAAAAGGAAAAAAAAAGTAGAACCACTTGTTTTTTTCTTCAAAGTAGGGGGGGAATGTAACGTGCCGTTACAAATAACCTACTTATTCATATACCTAATGGAAATGCTGATACCCCTAACCAACAATATATTTTCACTGGGCTGGGCAAATATTCTAATAATTCTTATTAGGTTAATAGAACGTATTACTTATAAGGGAAAAGTTGTATAGCCTATGGGAGAGCTTGAATCCAGTTGGAGTTTTATTATACTTCGTCCAGTGGGCGAAGTATACACGAATAAGCCAGCCCGATTACAGTTCCCACACTAACCCGACTCACCTGCCTATTATTCTCGTGAGTCACTAATCGTAGTTACTAATCGCATTTACCATATTCCCTCGTTTCCCCGAATTAACCCGACTCACCTGCTTACTATTCTCGTGAGTTACTTAGAAATATTTACTAATCGTATTTACATCTCCTCGTGTTCCCGAGGTAACCCGAACCCAGTTGGAGTTTTACTATACTTCGTACTTCTGCGAAGTATACACGAATAAGCCAACAAGGTCGGAGTTACCGAAATAACCCGACTCACCTGCTTACTATTCTCGTGAGTTACTTAGAAATATTTACTAATCGTATTTACCATATTCCCTCGTTTCCCCGAATTAACCCGACTCACCTGCTTACTATTCTCGTGAGTTACTTAGAACTATTTACTAATCGTATTTGCCATATTCCCTCGTTTCACCGAAATAACCCGACTCACCTGCTTACTATTCTCGTGAGTTACTTAGAAATATTTACTAATCGTATTTACGCTATTCCATCGTTTCCCCGAAATAACCCGACTCACCTGCTTACTATTCTCGTGAGTTATTTAGAAATATTTACTCATCGTATCTGCCATATTACATCGTTTCCCCGAAATAACCCGACTCACCTGCTTACTATTCTCGTGAGTTACTTAGAAATATTTACTAATAGTATTTCCTCATATCCCCGAAATAACCCGACTCACCTGCTTACTATTCTCGTGAGATACTTATAAAGATTTACGGGTCGTAGTTCAATACCTAATCAGATCGAACCAGTGACAGAGCTATCGACGTTTGGAGGAACTGCAACCACTGCCAGAGTTGCCGAAGATTATCCTGTGCACCGAATCATCGACACCGTTTAAAGAAGTCATTAGATTAAATAAGTAGTTTAAGATCTTGGTAAATAAAACTGTGTGCGATACAGGATCGTACAATTGAATTGAACAAAAGAAACGATTGCTGTTTTATTTCAAAGGAGGCAGACCTTTGACGAACCTGGACAAACTGAGTTTTACCCCGGCCTCAGACAAAACTGCATCACAAATGGCGCCCGAGCAGGGACCCGTCTCCAACGACGCACCTAGTGGAAAAACTAACCAAACCACCATCGAACTTGGAGCGAGTACAGCACACAGCAATTACCAAGATCTTGATAGCTTTCGAACGGCGAGTAGCCTCAGTAACTTCGAAATCATGGAAGTAATCCGCCGATGGGATCTGACCTATGATGGTGGTAGCACTTACACGAAGTTCATTGAACGGGTCGAAGAAGTAGCCGAATGCTACGCATTTCCGAAGAACCGGCTTCTCTTCTCGCTCCTAGAAATATTAAAGGGGCGAGCACTTCAGTGGTATCGTATCAAGCGGCATGAAATCCATTCGTGGGAGGAGTTCAAAAGACAAGCCGATCGATTCTTTTTACCAAAACGATACTTAGCCCATCTTGAAGAGACAATATACCGCCGGAAGCAATTGCCGAAGGAAAAGGCGAAAGATTTTATATTAGATATACAAACCCTCATCCATCATCACCCTGAACTACGGAAATTGGATCATACGGACCGAATCTATTATGGTCTCAGAAGCGAATACAAACTGTATATACGTCGGAATCACTTCACTTCGTTAGATGAGCTCATGGATCTAACAGATGAATATGAGGCGATAATACATGAAGAGAAAGGCCATACTAACCATTTTTTGGGGATTATGTCAGCGCTGGACGTTTACGGTCGATCTACACATTGCTGGCGCTGTAAGGCGAGAGGACACACCAGAAGGCAATGCCGTAATCCACTGCGTATTTTCTGTTCCCGCTGTGGTACTGACGGCGTGATGTCCAGAGATTGTCGTTGCACATTACAAATAACCGAAGGTAGACAACCTGTTCCCCGATACTTCCTTCCAATTCACAGCAACGACATTGAAGATCGCGCACTAATCGATACGAGCTCCACACCCCCCCTTATTAGAGCCCAAAATAACCAGAAATCGGCAAGAAATATATCCGGTGTTGAATTTCATAAATCGGAAAAGGTTCCAAGGACATCGATGGCAGCGACAAAACTGGCCGTTCAAGCGAAGCCGAAATTCCCGAGCCTTCCTTCTCGACTTCTTGTGACCCCATCGATAAAACATCACGACCGCTTGAACTCGGCAAAACAATCGTATGTTCCAAATATGCGAAGACCAACGCCCACACTATGCTCTAAACCAAATCCACCTACATGGATATATTCCTGTTCGGCATTGCACCTACATATCGAACCGAAGCTTTGGAGTTCGGTAAAAGGTACCTTCGGGTACTACAGATCGAAAGGTCGAAATTCGCATAGTGCCATTGATTGATAGGGGGAATTTTAGTAAAAGAAAAGGAGTGAAAAAGGAAAAAAAAAGTAGAACCACTTGTTTTTTTCTTCAAAGTAGGGGGGGAATGTAACGTGCCGTTACAAATAACCTACTTATTCATATACCTAATGGAAATGCTGATACCCCTAACCAACAATATATTTTCACTGGGCTGGGCAAATATTCTAATAATTCTTATTAGGTTAATAGAACGTATTACTTATAAGGGAAAAGTTGTATAGCCTATGGGAGAGCTTGAATCCAGTTGGAGTTTTATTATACTTCGTCCAGTGGGCGAAGTATACACGAATAAGCCAGCCCGATTACAGTTCC
Organism: Leucophora obtusa; assembly: GCA_949987735.1. Classification (NCBI taxonomy): domain Eukaryota; kingdom Metazoa; phylum Arthropoda; class Insecta; order Diptera; family Anthomyiidae; genus Leucophora; species Leucophora obtusa. Next base: position 49,255 of record CATLKA010000142.1, read on the forward strand.
CACACTAACCCGACTCACCTGCCTATTATTCTCGTGAGTCACTAATCGTAGTTACTAATCGCATTTACCATATTCCCTCGTTTCCCCGAATTAACCCGACTCACCTGCTTACTATTCTCGTGAGTTACTTAGAAATATTTACTAATCGTATTTACATCTCCTCGTGTTCCCGAGGTAACCCGAACCCAGTTGGAGTTTTACTATACTTCGTACTTCTGCGAAGTATACACGAATAAGCCAACAAGGTCGGAGTTACCGAAATAACCCGACTCACCTGCTTACTATTCTCGTGAGTTACTTAGAAATATTTACTAATCGTATTTACCATATTCCCTCGTTTCCCCGAATTAACCCGACTCACCTGCTTACTATTCTCGTGAGTTACTTAGAACTATTTACTAATCGTAGTTACCATATTCCCTCGTTTCCCCGAAATAACCCGACTCACCTGCTTACTATTCTCGTGAGTTACTTAGAACTATTTACTAATCGTAGTTACCAAATTCCCTCGTTTCCCCGAAATAACCCGACTCACCTGCTTACTATTCTCGTGAGTTATTTAGAAATATTTACTAATCGTATTTGCCATATTCCCTCGTTTCACCGAAATAACCCGACTCACCTGCTTACTATTATCGTGAGTTACTTAGAAATATTTACTAATCGTATTTACGCTATTCCATCGTTTCCCCGAAATAACCCGACTCACCTGCTTACTATTCTCGTGAGTTATTTAGAAATATTTACTCATCGTATCCGCCATATTACATCGTTTCCCCGAAATAACCCGACTCACCTGCTTACTATTCTCGTGAGTTACTTAGAAATATTTACTAATAGTATTTCCTCATATCCCCGAAATAACCCGACTCACCTGCTTACTATTCTCGTGAGATACTTATAAAGATTTACGGGTCGTAGTTCAATACCTAATCAGATCGAACCAGTGACAGAGCTATCGACGTTTGGAGGAACTGCAACCACTGCCAGAGTTGCCGAAGATCATCCTGTGCACCGAATCATCGACACCGTTTAAAGAAGTCATTAGATTAAATAAGTAGTTTAAGTAGTTTAAGATCTTGGTAAATAAAACTGTGTGCGATACAGGATCGTACAATTGAATTGAACAAAAGAAACGATTGCTGTTTTATTTCAAAGGAGGCAGACCTTTGACGAACCTGGACAAACTGAGTTTTACCCCGGCCTCAGACAAAACTGCATCACAAACTCAATTGTAAATTTTTCACTCAAATAAAAGTAGAATTTATTATCTGTCGAAAGGTATACATTACTTTGGGAAATTATAAAAAGAAGCACAGAATTGGGTGCACGGAAACTTATACCAAAATTTATCGATTTTTGATAAATTTTCATGACCCCCCCCCCCCTACGATTTTTTTGACCAAAAATTTTTTTTATAAAATTGTATAAAAAGTGTCTCAAATGAAAGTTTTTAAGCAGATATATCGAGTTGTATACAACATTTTGAAAATTTATAGGATATAGTACTGAATTTGCTACACTGGAGTTTAAAAACTTTACTCAATTTGGTGTAATGGACGAAAGTTTTCGAAACTTTATTCTCAAAAACGAAAAATAACTTATATACTTATATTTTTTTTATATTTAAATGAAAGCTGAACTCGTGGGCTTTCCAAAAATGTTGCAATTATTTGTAAAATTATAAAAACTAGTGAATTTTGATCATTAAAGTTGGATGTGGTAGGAAGTTTTGAACGAAATTTTTGGCCCAAAAATTTCAAATGTTTAAAATCAATTTTCTCAATAACTAGAAATAACTCAATTGTAAATTTTTCACTCAAATAAAAGTAGAATTTATTATCTGTCGAAAGGTATACATTACTTTGGGAAATTATAAAAATAAGCACAGGATTGGGTGCACGGAAACTTATCCTAAAATTTATCGATTTTTGATAAATTTTCATGACCCCCCCCCCTACGATTTTTTTGACCAAAATTTTTTTTTTCTAAAATTGTATAAAAAGTGTCTCAAATGTAAGTTTTTAAGCAGATATATCGAGTTGTATACAACATTTTGAAAATTTATAGGATAAAGTACTGAATTTGCTACACTGGAGTTTAAAAACTTTACTCAATTTGGTGTAATGGACGAAAGTTTTCGAAACTTTATTCTCAAAAACGAAAAATAACTTATATACTTATATTTTTTTTATATTTAAATGAAAGCTGAACTCGTGGGCTTTCCAAAAATGTTGCAATTATTTGTAAAATTATAAAAACTAGTGAATTTTGATCGTTAAAGTTGGATGTGGTAGGAAGTTTTGAACGAAATTTTTGGCCCAAAAATTTCAAATGTTTAAAATCAATTTTCTCAATAACTAGAAATAACTCAATTGTAAATTTTTCACTCAAATAAAAGTAGAATTTATTATCTGTCGAAAGGTATACATTACTTTGGGAAATTCTAAAAATAAGCACAGAATTGGGTGCACGGAAACTTATCCTAAAATTTATCGATTTTTGATAAATTTTCATGACCCCCCCCCCCCCCTACGATTTTTTTGACCAAAATTTTTTTTTCTAAAATTGTATAAAAAGTGTCTCAAATGAAAGTTTTTAAGCAGATATATCGAGTTGTATACAACATTTTGAAAATTTATAGGATAAAGTACTGAATTTGCTACACTGGAGTTTAAAAACTTTACTCAATTTGGTGTAATGGACGAAAGTTTTCGAAACTTTATTCTCAAAAACGAAAAATAACTTATATACTTATATTTTTTTTTATATTTAAATGAAAGCTGAACTCGTGGGCTTTCCAAAAATGTTGCAATTATTTGTAAAATTATAAAAACTAGTGAATTTTGATCGTTAAAGTTGGATGTCGTAGGAAGTTTTGAACGAAATTTTTGGCCCAAAAATTTCAAATGTTTAAAATCAATTTTCTCAATAACTAGAAATAACTCAATTGTAAATTTTTCACTCAAATAAAAGTAGAATTTATTATCTGTCGAAAGGTATACATTACTTTGGGAAATTATAAAAATAAGCACAGAATTGGGTGCACGGAAACTTATCCCAAAATTTATCGATTTTTGATAAATTTTCATGACCCCCCCCCCCCCCTACGATTTTTTTGACCAAACATTTTTTTTCTAAAATTGTATAAAAAGTGTCTCAAATGAAAGTTTTTAAGCAGATATATCGAGTTGTATACAACATTTTGAAAATTTATAGGATATAGTACTGAATTTGCTACACTGGAGTTTAAAAACTTTACTCAATTTGGTGTAATGGACGAAAGTTTTCGAAACTTTATTCTCAAAAACGAAAAATAACTTATATACTTATATTTTTTTTATATTTAAATGAAAGCTGAACTCGTGGGCTTTCCAAAAATGTTGCAATTATTTGTAAAATTATAAAAACTAGTGAATTTTGATCGTTGAAGTTGGATGTGGTAGGAAGTTTTGAACGAAATTTTTGGCCCAAAAATTTCAAATGTTTAAAATCAATTTTCTCAATAACTAGAAATAACTCAATTGTAAATTTTTCACTCAAATAAAAGTAGAATTTATTATCTGTCGAAAGGTATACATTACTTTGGGAAATTATAAAAATAAGCACAGAATTGGGTGCACGGAAACTTATCCTAAAATTTATCGATTTTTGATAAATTTTCATGACCCCCCCCTACGATTTTTTTGACCAAAATTTTTTTTTCTAAAATTATATAAAAAGTGTCTCAAATGAAAGTTTTTAAGCAGATATATCGAGTTGTATACAACATTTTGAAAATTTATAGGATAAAGTACTGAATTTGCTACACTGGAGTTTAAAAACTTTACTCAATTTGGTGTAATGGACGAAAGTTTTCGAAACTTTATTCTCAAAAACGAAAAATAACTTATATACTTATATTTTTTTTATATTTAAATGAAAACTGAACTCGTGGGCTTTCCAAAAATGTTGCAATTATTTGTAAAATTATAAAAACTAGTGAATTTTGATCGTTAAAGTTGGATGTGGTAGGAAGTTTTGAACGAAATTTTTGGCCCAAAAATTTCAAATGTTTAAAATCAATTTTCTCAATAACTAGAAATAACTCAATTGTAAATTTTTCACTCAAATAAAAGTAGAATTTATTATCTGTCGAAAGGTATACATTACTTTGGGAAATTATAAAAATAAGCACAGAATTGGGTGCATGGAAACTTATCCCAAAATTTATCGATTTTTGATAAATTTTCATGACCCCCCCCCCCCCCCTACGATTTTTTTGACCAAAAATTTTTTTTCTAAAATTGTATAAAAAGTGTCTCAAATGAAAGTTTTTAAGCAGATATATCGAGTTGTATACAACATTTTGAAAATTTATAGGATATAGTACTGAATTTGCTACACTGGAGTTTAAAAACTTTACTCAATTTGGTGTAATGGACGAAAGTTTTCGAAACTTTATTCTCAAAAACGAAAAATAACTTATATACTTATATTTTTTTTATATTTAAATGAAAGCTGAACTCGTGGGCTTTCCAAAAATGTTGCAATTATTTGTAAAATTATAAAAACTAGTGAATTTTGATCGTTAAAGTTGGATGTGGTAGGAAGTTTTGAACGAAATTTTTGGCCCAAAAATTTCAAATGTTTAAAATCAATTTTCTCAATAACTAGAAATAACTCAATTGTAAATTTTTCACTCAAATAAAAGTAGAATTTATTATCTGTCGAAAGGTATACATTACTTTGGGAAATTATAAAAATAAGCACAGAATTGGGTGCACGGAAACTTATCCTAAAATTTATCGATGATATGATAAATTTTCATGACCCCCCCCCCCCCCCCTACGATTTTTTTGACCAAAATTTTTTTTTCTAAAATTGTATAAAAAGTGTCTCAAATGAAAGTTTTTAAGCAGATATATCGAGTTGTATACAACATTTTGAAAATTTATAGGATAAAGTACTGAATTTGCTACACTGGAGTTTAAAAACTTTACTCAATTTGGTGTAATGGACGAAAGTTTTCGAAACTTTATTCTCAAAAACGAAAAATAACTTATATACTTATATTTTTTTTATATTTAAATGAAAACTGAACTCGTGGGCTTTCCAAAAATGTTGCAATTATTTGTAAAATTGTAAAAACTAGTGAATTTTGATCGTTAAAGTTGGATGTGGTAGGAAGTTTTGAACGAAATTTTTGGCCCAAAAATTTCAAATGTTTAAAATCAATTTTCTCGATAACTAGAAATAACTCAATTGTAAATTTTTCACTCAAATAAAAGTAGAATTTATTATCTGTCGAAAGGAAATTATAAAAATAAGCACAGAATTGGGTGCACGGAAACTTATCCCAAAATTTATCGATTTTTGATAAATTTTCATGACCCCCCCCCCCCTACGATTTTTTTGACCAAAAATTTTTTTTCTAAAATTGTATAAAAAGTGTCTCAAATGAAAGTTTTTAAGCAGATATATCGAGTTGTATACAACATTTTGAAAATTTATAGGATATAGTACTGAATTTGCTACACTGGAGTTTAAAAACTTTACTCAATTTGGTGTAATGGACGAAAGTTTTCGAACTTTATTCTCAAAAACGAAAAATAACTTATATACTTATATTTTTTTTATATTTAAATGAAAGCTGAACTCGTGGGCTTTCCAAAAATGTTGCAATTATTTGTAAAATTATAAAAACTAGTGAATTTTGATCGTTGAAGTTGGATGTGGTAGGAAGTTTTGAACGAAATTTTTGGCCCAAAAATTTCAAATGTTTAAAATCAATTTTCTCAATAACTAGAAATAACTCAATTGTAAATTTTTCACTCAAATAAAAGTAGAATTTATTATCTGTCGAAAGGTATACATTACTTTGGGAAATTATAAAAATAAGCACAGAATTGGGTGCACGGAAACTTATCCTAAAATTTATCGACTTTTGATAAATTTTCATAACCCCCCCCTACGATTTTTTTGACCAAAATTTTTTTTTCTAAAATTATATAAAAAGTGTCTCAAATGAAAGTTTTTAAGCAGATATATCGAGTTGTATACAACATTTTGAAAATTTATAGGATAAAGTACTGAATTTGCTACACTGGAGTTTAAAAACTTTACTCAATTTGGTGTAATGGACGAAAGTTTTCGAAACTTTATTCTCAAAAACGAAAAATAACTTATATACTTATATTTTTTTTATATTTAAATGAAAACTGAACTCGTGGGCTTTCCAAAAATGTTGCAATTATTTGTAAAATTATAAAAACTAGTGAATTTTGATCGTTAAAGTTGGATGTGGTAGGAAGTTTTGAACGAAATTTTTGGCCCAAAAATTTCAAATGTTTAAAATCAATTTTCTCAATAACTAGAAATAACTCAATTGTAAATTTTTCACTCAAATAAAAGTAGAATTTATTATCTGTCGAAAGGTATACATTACTTTGGGAAATTATAAAAATAAGCACAGAATTGGGTGCACGGAAACTTATCCCAAAATTTATCGATTTTTGATAAATTTTCATGACCCCCCCCCCCCCCCCTAAGATTTTTTTGACCAAAAATTTTTTTTCTAAAATTGTATAAAAAGTGTCTCAAATGAAAGTTTTTAAGCAGATATATCGAGTTGTATACAACATTTTGAAAATTTATAGGATATAGTACTGAATTTGCTACACTGGAGTTTAAAAACTTTACTCAATTTGGTGTAATGGACGAAAGTTTTCGAAACTTTATTCTCAAAAACGAAAAATAACTTATATACTTATATTTTTTTTATATTTAAATGAAAGCTGAACTCGTGGGCTTTCCAAAAATGTTGCAATTATTTGTAAAATTATAAAAACTAGTGAATTTTGATCGTTAAAGTTGGATGTGGTAGGAAGTTTTGAACGAAATTTTTGGCCCAAAAATTTCAAATGTTTAAAATCAATTTTCTCAATAACTAGAAATAACTCAATTGTAAATTTTTCACTCAAATAAAAGTAGAATTTATTATCTGTCGAAAGGTATACATTACTTTGGGAAATTATAAAAATAAGCACAGAATTGGGTGCACGGAAACTTATCCTAAAATTTATCGATGATATGATAAATTTTCATGACCCCCCCCCCTACGATTTTTTTGACCAAAATTTTTTTTCTAAAATTGTATAAAAAGTGTCTCAAATGATAGTTTTTAAGCAGATATATCGAGTTGTATACAACATTTTGAAAATTTATAGGATAAAGTACTGAATTTGCTACACTGGAGTTTAAAAACTTTACTCAATTTGGTGTAATGGACGAAAGTTTTCGAAACTTTATTCTCAAAAACGAAAAATAACTTATATACTTATATTTTTTTTATATTTAAATGAAAACTGAACTCGTGGGCTTTCCAAAAATGTTGCAATTATTTGTAAAATTGTAAAAACTAGTGAATTTTGATCGTTAAAGTTGGATGTGGTAGGAAGTTTTGAACGAAATTTTTGGCCCAAAAATTTCAAATGTTTAAAATCAATTTTCTCGATAACTAGAAATAACTCAATTGTAAATTTTTCACTCAAATAAAAGTAGAATTTATTATCTGTCGAAAGGAAATTATAAAAATAAGCACAGAATTGGGTGCACGGAAACTTATCCCAAAATTTATCGATTTTTGATAAATTTTCATGACCCCCCCCCCCCCTACGATTTTTTTGACCAAAAATTTTTTTTCTAAAATTGTATAAAAAGTGTCTCAAATGAAAGTTTTTAAGCAGATATATCGAGTTGTATACAACATTTTGAAAATTTATAGGATATAGTACTGAATTTGCTACACTGGAGTTTAAAAACTTTACTCAATTTGGTGTAATGGACGAAAGTTTTCGAAACTTTATTCTCAAAAACGAAAAATAACTTATATACTTATATTTTTTTTATATTTAAATGAAAACTGAACTCGTGGGCTTTCCAAAAATGTTGCAATTATTTGTAAAATTGTAAAAACTAGTGAATTTTGATCGTTAAAGTTGGATGTGGTAGGAAGTTTTGAACGAAATTTTTGGCCCAAAAATTTCAAATGTTTAAAATCAATTTTCTCAATAACTAGAAATAACTCAATTGTAAATTTTTCACTCAAATAAAAGTAGAATTTATTATCTGTCGAAAGGTATACATTACTTTGGGAAATTATAAAAATAAGCACAGAATTGGGTGCACGGAAACTTATCCCAAAATTTATCGATTTTTGATAAATTTTCATGACCCCCCCCCCCCCTACGATTTTTTTGACCAAAAATTTTTTTTCTAAAATTGTATAAAAAGTGTCTCAAATGAAAGTTTTTAAGCAGATATATCGAGTTGTATACAACATTTTGAAAATTTATAGGATATAGTACTGAATTTGCTACACTGGAGTTTAAAAACTTTACTCAATTTGGTGTAATGGACGAAAGTTTTCGAAACTTTATTCTCAAAAACGAAAAATAACTTATATACTTATATTTTTTTTATATTTAAATGAAAGCTGAACTCGTGGGCTTTCCAAAAATGTTGCAATTATTTGTAAAATTATAAAAACTAGTGAATTTTGATCGTTGAAGTTGGATGTGGTAGGAAGTTTTGAACGAAATTTTTGGCCCAAAAATTTCAAATGTTTAAAATCAATTTTCTCAATAACTAGAAATAACTCAATTGTAAATTTTTCACTCAAATAAAAGTAGAATTTATTATCTGTCGAAAGGTATACATTACTTTGGGAAATTATAAAAATAAGCACAGAATTGGGTGCACGGAAACTTATCCTAAAATTTATCGACTTTTGATAAATTTTCATAACCCCCCCCTACGATTTTTTTGACCAAAATTTTTTTTTCTAAAATTATATAAAAAGTGTCTCAAATGAAAGTTTTTAAGCAGATATATCGAGTTGTATACAACATTTTGAAAATTTATAGGATAAAGTACTGAATTTGCTACACTGGAGTTTAAAAACTT
>CATLKA010000143.1:0-50699 GCA_949987735.1 Leucophora obtusa
TTGGGAATGCATGACTTTGTTCAGTTGCATTGCAAATGACGTTTTGGAACTCACTCATACTCTACAAAAAGGTTAAACATATTTAATAAAAGAGAAAAAACCTTAGAAAAAGAATGCAATTTATATATTTCGATATTTGAACTTCCCGTAACAAAGCATCGGTGGAAGAAATCGACGCAGTAAACTTTCCAACTGAATTTGTGAATCTACTTGAATCGCCAGGTCTACTTTACATAAACGGGAAATAAATATACTTTAAAGCACGCTAACAACATCGCGGGCTGACAGAAAATGGAAAATTTCTTGTCGTTTAACAAACAATGGTAAGATGGTAATACGTAATGCGAAACATTCTTTGTAATATTTCTACATACAATTTTGGCAATATTTTTATTTTTGTACTCCCACTTTTAATAAAAACAAAACAATTTGTGAAAAAGTGTTGGATAAGAGTATTTTTACCAAAGGATTGCTAAGCTTATATATGTGATACCTTATTTAAAATACATTTATATTACCTTTTAAATAACATGTATATTGCTCTTATCCCATTATTAATTTCGCAAATACAGACTGTTGATATTTAGATTTTTCAGCCATATAAATCAGTGCCTAAACCCTTCAACAAACATTTTTTTATCTTATTTACCAAAAAAATTCCGTCAGTGGAAAACATTTAAGATTTTTAGTTTTTGTTTTTTTGAAAAAATGTTATTAATTTATTTTTTCTAAGTCATCTATATATATAAATTTATATAATTATATATATGGGTGAAATCAAAAAATGTGATAAGTTTTTGGGCCAAATTTGTGAGAAGCAAAAATTATTAATATTGCGGCTTTTTCTTAATGGAATCAGTAAGTTTAGTCATTATAAACCTAATTGCAAAAAATCTCTTCTACAAGTTGTCGCAATAACTTTTTTGCACAATTTTAATTTTTTTGTGGTAACGGAGTTTACATTTCTGCAAGCAAAAGATATAACAAAAAAAATTGCGTACGAATTTTCTTTAATTTATAAGTTTTTTGTATTTGGGTTTTCAACATGCTTCCCAATGATATATAATTTGTGTTTATCAAATTGGCGGTTTCGCAAATAAAAATAGAATTTATTCCGCGAAAAAATTTTTTATTTTTTTTTTAATTTTGTATTTTTGGACCTTTTAAATGCTTTTCAAAAATTTAAAATTTTTTAAATCCAATCAGCGGTTGCGGAGTTACAAAATAATATATTAAAAACATAACATTTCGCGATGAAAAAATTCTTTAAATGTCTAAAACAAATTTAATTTGTCAAACTAATGTCAGTAATGGCTCGAAATATCGATTCCAAACCAAAGAAACGCAAAAGCAATCGTTTTTCGCTCCAGCAGTTTAGGGTAAAAACGGATAACTTTTTTTGATTTGACGCAAAATTATCGGTTGAATCATCTTTTGACGCATAAATATTAGTTGAATCACCTCTGTTTATGGTTATTTTAAAATATTTTAAACATTTACCTACATTTTTTTGAATGTAATCTGATGCAAACAATTTAGGTTACGGAGTTTACATTTGGATACTTTTTTCGTTTTCTTTCAGAAACCCTTTGTCAGAATTTTCTTTCCGAAACAAAATCGTATGATGTCTACAAGGTGAATCCAAATATGACATTGTTTTTCTTACTCGTTAAATAGTTTGGTGTAAAAATTACGAACGGGGTTTACAACATTTTTTCAAATCTTATTAAAGACATCCTTTTTCATCTCGAGAATGTTACATGCTGCAGAAAAATTGCAAGTCTGTTATACTAGATGATTACCTACAGTCCAACGATCATTTGAGTATATATAACATTATATTTTTCGCAATATAAATAATAGATAACTCCAAAATTCTGGTGTATGCATTCTTATCAAAAGTTATGACGAAAAATCGTTACAGACTTGAAGTCGTGGTAGCTAAGATATACGAAAAAGTTTGTAAAATGTATTCATTTTTATTAAAAACGGCACTTTTCCTCTTCATAAAAATTCTTACAGTTAGTGTTTAGCTTTATTGGTTATTAAAATATAACCTATTAAAGTTTAAAAATCTTATGAGTTACTGGTTACGGAGTTTACATTTGGCCTATAAAATTGGTCACAAATTTTATGTATTAACTAAAAATTGGTCAGATTGTAGAACAGGTGACAATGCGCTGATATATATCGAAATATATAACTCAAATGTAATCAATGCATTAGAAATTAGGTGGTTACACGGTTTTTATCACATTTTTTGATATCACCCATAAGTCAGTAACACGAACAATGTTGTCTCATATAGTCAGTCATTTTGTATAGCAGTGTTTGGCTGAGTGAGTTAAGGGGCCGACTACAACGCCAGCAACCTGGCGTTGTAGTCGGTCACAAAATGTGCACTTAAAAGTAAAATATGCAAAAATGTACATTTATAACAACATGTGCAAAAATATGCAACAACAAATCGATGCCATTTTGTTGCAAATTCTTTGATTCGGAAAAGTTTTTGGTTTAAATCATTTTTGGATAAATGACTACAAATATGCAATAGCATGAAAGTCGCTGCCTTTGTTATAAATATTGAACTAACATCAATTTTAAGAAGAGGTTTAGACCATAGTAGTTTAGACTACCACATGTGTCCACAATAATCACCAAAAACAATTTTATTCTTATGTCGCTATTTCCAGATAAAAATGTTTTGTAGAAATGTAGTAATTCACAATAAATAATCCGTTTTGGTTTAAAAAATGTTTCTATTCTTTTCAATTTAAAATGTCAGAGTATTTATTATTTAATTTAAATTTATGTATTTAAGAAAAGAATATTAATTTTACGCATAATGTGTTTATTTGTAAACACATAAAGTCTAAAAATTCTTTGTGTCTGTATTATTGTGTATGGAAGTGTGTACAAAAAAAGTTTACGCATTTTTTGTTTATATTTAATTTCCTTTCGTAAAATTAAACAAAACTTTCTATTACCTGGTAATAAGGTTTGTAAGAAAAAATTAAGGTATGTAACCTCTTACTTTGCTATTCCAACAGCTATTATTTTAACAAGGGCATGTCATTGGAGGTATGTACTTTCCAAAAGAGGGCTAGGTAACAACATAAGAACATGTTACTTTAATGTTACATGTTAGGAGTTACGTAACCACTTACATAACCGATATTGAGCACAATACTACTTACATAACAGCTTAAAGTAAGCCCAAAAAAAGGTGTTACCAACAGGTCTGAAATAACACATGAAAATTATGCGCTTACTTACTCTATAAAAATATATACTTACTTCTTACAAAAAAAATTAAAATAAGATGTTATCGTGTTGGTTTTTTATAAATGCTAAAACGAAGCATATTCATATTTAATTAATATTTACTCAGATTAATATAAAGTTAACAAAAAACATAAAAATATTTCAGTCAATATGTATAAAACATATAAATTATTTGTATCGAATATTTGAAATAGAAAATAACACTCATGTATCGCATTACAAATAACTCCTTATTTTGAGGTATTTGAATACACAATCGGTAATAAGTGATCTCGTATCACATTAAAAGTAACTCCTTATTTTACGGTTTTAAAATATCCCATCTGTAATAAGTCGCTGCTATTATTTAGAACTCATGTTGTGTATTACAAGTAGTGTTTCCAATTCGGTTAATCGATTAACCGATTCCTCGATTAATCGCCTCTATTTCGGTTAATGTCGAAACAAATAATTTAAAACTCAAATAATTATTCGACCCGAATAATCGGTTAAAATTGGTCGATTAACCGGTTAAATTTTTAATATTTTTCCTTAATTTTTTCCCAAAACTTCACAATTTTCTTAATCTGGGCTACAAAATTACCAGAAAAGCTTAGAAAAAACAAATACTAACTAAAATAGCATCAAATTCTTTAAAAATCGTGTGAAATAGGTCATTAAGCCTTTAAATACCTTTATCGAGCAACCGCAAACAAGTCGACATTGTACCATCAGACTCCCAATTTTTAATAAAATTTTGCGCAATGTTTTAAAAAAAATATGTATCAAAGTTTCTATTTGTAAAAAAGCCCTAAGAACATAGCAAAAGGCCAAAATGAAGGTGTTTTTTAAAACTTCACAAAACACACGAAATACACGACTGGCTGGAGGATGCTTTATGAAATAAAATAGACAATTTTGCATTACTGCTTCAATTCTTTTAAAAATTTAAACTAATGTAAATTATATCTCCATGTCCTTTAAGACAAGTCTGCATTTGTTTTAAAACTGTTACACAATTAACATGTTAATTCTGTAAGAACTTTAACTTTTCTTATTTTTCCTAAGAAAGTGTACATACACATTGGTTCAAAACCACATCAATTCTAAAACATGTTCCACTAGAGCAACATTGAACCCGAACCCGTTTCAATGAATTTAAATTCGAATTAAAGCTAAAAAATATTAATTTATATAGAATTTGACTTCTTTAACTGCACACTCAGTGAATTGTCTATATGCTATTGATGAATTTATACACTGATTCAATTAAGTTTCGCTGGAATTCGTCCATTGAAACTTTTAATTGAATTGGTGCAATTTTTCATAAAATTTTATGAAAAATTTCATATTATTTATTAAAAATGTCATACACCCAAAAAAGTTTTTTTAGAAAGAGATTCATAAAAATTGTGAAGCTTTTTCATAAAATTTAATAAATTTGGCTTTTACTTTTTGAAAAAACTTCATTAGCTTATTAAAAATTTTGTTTACAGCTCGTCCGATAAAATTCTGTCAGAGTAAGTACGCTCAAACATTAGGTTATTTTTTTACTGTTAATGGCCTTTAGTAACGAAAAAGATACTGAGAAACAAAGTAAATTGGTATTTTCAATTAACTGAAATTAATCTTAAAGAGAACTCAAATTTTTTTATCGATGCCTTTAATGAAAATTTCGTAGCTGTAGGAAGAATCTTATTAAAATTTAAAAAACTTTAGGTATAGCATTTCTTTAACCCTTTCAGGCCCAGCATACACGATTGTGAGATGTGATGTTTTCTCTTAAAATTACAAATATTTTCAATACTAATAGGTTTATTTAGATAAAAAATTTCGGTTATACTTTTAGCTAAATTATATTTCATAAAATATGAATTGACACCAGGAAATTTTAATAGTTTTAGTACCATTTTACCTTAAAGTTATAAAATGAATACATTTTTGCAAGCTAGTTGGGTCTGAAAAAGTTAAATGCAATATTAAATTTTATAGTCAATACTGAGATTAAAAATTTTGTATCTAAGCTATTCAGATTTTTAAATTTTTTTATAAATAAAAAATCTACGTTAAGTAATCGATATGTAACAGTTTTAGGTTTGCTGTTCTTAACTTACTAATATTTTGTTAGTTTCAGCAGTTCTTTCTGCCATCTTCAACGAAATTTTAGTAGATTAAGCAACATTTTTACAGACCTTTTTTTAAAAAAATCCCGAAACTTTTCAACCTTCGAATATTACTACTTTTTTATTAAATACATCGCATTCATATATGACGTTAATATTTAATGAAAAGAGTCAGCTTTTTGTGTTTTAATTAATAAAAAGTTAATGAAATACATTAATTTAGCATTAAACGATTAATCGATTAACCGCCAATTTTCTCGAATAACCGACCCGAATAACCGGTTAATCCATTTTAGTGATTTTTCGAATAATGCATTAACCGGTTAACCGCCTATGTCGAATAATTGGAAACACTAATTACAAGTAACTCTTTTCTTTGAGGTGTTTAAATATATCATTAGTAATAAGTTGCTATTACTACCCAGTGGTTATGCAGCACATTATACGTAAGACATTACATTTCAGTTATGAAATAATGCAATGGTAAGGGGTATGGTATTACCAGGTAATGTGTTCTGTAATACCAACATATTACCAAGGTTTTGCTGGGATATAGTCAAAATGATTCAGATATGGAATTTTGACTTCATCGGATATTATTAACCCACTTTAGCCAGGAATCCAAAATGACCCACTAACTTGATAAAAATGTAAAAACGTGTTTTTATTTCTTAAATTAATTTTAAAGATTTTTTAAAATGCCTAATTTGGAGATGTCGATTGCTATTTGTACCACATCATAGTTGATATTAAAGAAAAAAAATAAATTGGAAAAATGATAATTCGAGTTTGTGCTTGGAGCGACTGCTTTCCAGGACATTTTACATTTTGTCAAAAATTTAACAAAATTTCTAAAAAATATCTCTACAAATGGATCAAAAAAATCATTTTCCACTTGATAAAAATTATTATTTTGTGTAACTTGATCCATATAGGGTTAATGTTTTCACTTTTCGGCAAAAACACCCACTTGGAAATTTACAGAATAAATTTTTGTGTATTTTGTTTATTGAATGACTGTAAGGAAAAGTTAAAAAAGATATTTCTTTGCAATTTAACTACTTATTCAGTTGAAACAAATTTACTGATTTACTTTTTAAATAACTGTTGAACTTTTACGGTGTAGTTATTGTGAGTGTATGAATAAATGAAATAAAAATAATTTTTTTCAAAATTTCGAATTTTGGGAATTTTTAACAATAATACACTTTTTTCCAAAATGGGCCATTTTCGTCCAACTTTCGGCAGGGGTTAACGTTTTCAAAAAAAAATGATTTCTTCCATTAGGGACCATTTCTAATAAAACTGGGGGTGTAATGACGAATCTATTTTTAAGGGACATCCTACTGTATACTCTAAAAAAATGTTTGTAAATTTGCATTTTTATCAAATTCGTGAGTCATTTTTGATTCCAGGCTAAAGTGGGTTAATAATATCCAAAGAAGTAAAAATTCCATGCCTGACTATATTAATCTAGCGGGCGAAGCCCTCTACGGGGGGGGGGGGGGAGGGCAGCGACCCCACCACAATTTTTTTAAATACGCTTTTTTTTATTTATAGTACAGTTTTTATAATAAAAGCCTTCACCCAGCCACCACAAATAAATAATTCTGACCCAACAATGGGTTTAAAATAAATAAATATTTTATCACATTTTCTCATGAAAGTGGATTGTTAGTAATGAATCCATTACAAATTGCAATATACGTGTGTATGTCAAGATAATTTGGTAAAGTGCGAACTTAGGTAGATAGACCCGTAAGTAGTTTTGTTCATTTGTGTTTTGAATAAAAATAAATAACATAAAGCAGGGTTGGCAAGCGATTTATAATATTAAAGATAGCGGGCAAAGCCCGCTACGTTGTTAGTGTGCCTTAAAGTTTTTTTTAAATCCAGTTTATGTAAAGGTAGACCTGGCAATTCAAGTAAATTCACAAATTCATTTGGAAAATTTACTGCGTCGGTTTCTTCCACCGGTGCTTCGTTACATGCAGTTTAAATATCAGAATATATAAGTTCCATTCTTTTTTAAAGGTTTTTTCTCTTTTTGAAAATTTGTTTAACTTTTTGGAGAGTATCTCTGTGGGAAAAGGAACCGGTCCCAAGACACGTCACGTGACCGGTCCTTGGGGACGAGGACCGGTAACTTTAACATGGGCTTGTCCTAGGAGGTGGTCAATTGCCCCTTGTGACGTGTCACAGGACCGGTGCAGAAGAACCCGTCACAGGATTGAAGCAAAAGAACCTGTCACAGGACTGAAGCAGAACAACCTCTCACAGGACTGATACAAAAGAACCTATCACAGGACTGGCGCAAATGAACTTGTCACGGGACTGGTGCAGATGCACATGTCATAGAACTGACGCAAAAGAACCCTATGCTCCTTGCAGGAGTAAAAGGAACAAATATATATATATATAAAAGAACCTTTCATAGGACTGACACAAAAGAACCTGTCACAGGACTGACGGAAAAGAACGTATCGTAGGACTGATACAAAAGAACATATCACAGGACAGTACCAATTTAGATTTAAATTTTTATTTGTCAGATGCCTGATTTTTCTGAAATTTTAAAATTATTTTCATTTGGTTTTTTTATTACTAAAAGAAAATGAAAACAGAATTTCCAAAAAGTTACCTCAATTTTTGAACTTGATTTTAAGGAACAAAAAGTGGCTTTCAAGAAATCTTTAAACCACTCGAATTTTTCGATATTTATTGGGTATTTTAAAAGTAAAATTGTAAAAATGCTTTAATAGGAATTCCAACGGACGATATTTCCAAGAATAAAAAGTTTTCTAGATTTCAAAAAATACTTTAAAGGAAAATACAAATCGGAATATTTTTATAAGAAAAACCTATATTTTTCCCCGACGTCAGATTTGGATTTAGCTCACATTATGTCTTCCCGGGTAAAAATCTTAATATATAATTATATCTTATTTGATAAGTTCCCATATACTTTGACATAAAACTTGATCCGAAAAAAGGGTCGTCTACTTGTGTCTAATTACATCAAATTAGTTATAATTTGATTCAGTTGGATCCAAGATTTGCCTATATCCAGGACATCAAATTACCGATATAAAAATATCGCTATTAAATTAACAATGTAATTTCAATAGTTTGAACAATTTTGAAGACCCAAATTTTATAACATAAAATAAAAATTTATTTGAATGCTTTTGTCTTCTAAATCGTATGTATCATTATACCCTACACCACTACGTGGTCAGGGTATAATAAGTTTGTGCTGATGTTTGTAACACCAAAAAATATTGTACCTAGACCCACCTTACTGTATACTGTTCGACTCGGAATCACGTTTTATTTCGATTTAACGATGTCCGTCTGTCTGTCGGTCCATGCATTCTTGTGCGCACTCTACAGGTCGCAAATATTAAGATATTTTGATGAATTTTGGTACACCGACTTATGTCGTCCCAAGGACGAAGCGTATTGATTTGGGTCAAAATCGGCAAATATTTAGACCTAGAGCCTAGGGTCCCCCAAAATTGGCTTGTTTACACGCTGCAGGTCGCAAATACGAAGATATTTCATTGAAATTTGGTACACAATTGTCCCAAGCACAAAGCCTATTGATTCTAGATAGGATCGGTCCATCTTTGGACCTATCGCCCATATGGGCTATATTTCCGATTTTCTCTTCTTTTATTATTTTATATAAAATTTTGACACAAGTCCATTTTAACATTAGTTGGTTTTTAACCAGACTGGTGTAGGGTATTATATAGTCGGCATTCCCGACTTTAACTTTTTTACTCCTTTTTTTATAACAATTTTTTATTCAGTAGCATTGCAGCTCCATAATCTCCGCTAGGGGCTGCTGCCAAGCTATAAAAATAATAAAAATATTTTTTTGGCATAGATCTATTTCCACGAAGTTTGGTCGGAAAATTGCCTGCCATTACAATTCAGGCATGTAAGGGTTAATCGATCAAAATAAAAATCCAAATAATTGACAACTCTAATATTTGTACCACTAGTTCAGTCCCATTTACACCTGTCTCGGGACAGGTACTTTCAGACCGGTACTCTTTTCACCAGTCACAGGACCGGTACTTTCAGATCAGTTGTGTTTTCACCGGTTACGGGACGGGTCACCGGGTGGGTACTTTCAGACTGGTCCTGTTTTCACTAGTCAGGGGACAGGTCAATGCAGACCGGTCCTGTTTTCACCCGTCACGAGACGGGTCACAGTGCAGGTTCCTTCAGATCGGTCCTGTTTTCACCGGTCACGGGACAGGTCCTCTCACTACAACTGACCCCTGTTTTCCCACAGGGATGTTTCAATGCTACATAAGTGTCATATTCCGTGGATAGTGTTTAAACAGGTAATTAAAAGGTGTTCTTCACCCCTTTTTGTTCCTCCCAGTAAAAATCACAAATATATATAATATTGCCTCAATGGCATGCGAAATTTCAAGTACCAAACTCTGGCAGTTTTAGTCATTCAAATTCCATTCCATTTCCCCCAGTTATCTAATGTTTCAATTTCACTCATTCCCTATTCCGTTTTGTTTAACAATTTTTATTGATATCAGTCGCTTCTCTTTCCATTCCATTTCTTTGCACTTGCTCCGTTCCATTCCTCTTTTAACTGCAGTGTTTCAATTCCACTCATTCCCCATTCTATGCCATCTCGCTCCGCATTCCATTTCGTCCCCTCTTCCAATCCATTTCCATTGTCTATAATTTAAATTCCACTCTTTAAACGTTTATATCCATTTTTTTCCACTTGTGTAGTGTTTCAATTCCACTCGTTTCCTATTTAGTTTCTTAATTTCAGTAATTTTGGTGTTCCATACACACTCGTTCTTTAAATTTTAGGTTTCTAGGTAAAGACGCAGACGTTAAGGGGGGGGGGGACAATTTTCCCCTTTTGAACCACCATTTTCACCACGTTCCGGTCCAAAATCCTTAAAATGCCTTGTTAATAAGTTAGCCCATACTCCAAGGAAAATATATTATAGATTACAGGTTTCCAGCCGAAGGGTTCGGTTAGGCCATCAAGGGGGAGAATTATTTCGTTTTTACTCGTCCCGGTGGGAATTTCCTAAAATTCCGCTTTGAGGACGCCTGCGTTGGAGAAGGAACCTACTACATACAGAATTTTATGTCTCTATGTCCAGCAGTTTGGCCAGCCCGTCAAGGGTGAAGGTTTTTCCTTTTTTAGCCCTCCCGGTATGAATTTCCAAAAATACCGTCTTAGGGGACGTCTACGTTGGAGAAGGAACCCAAATACTGAATTTAAGCTCCCTAGTTCCAGCTGTTTGGCCAAGCCGTTAAGGGGGAAACTTTTCCTGTGTTTGACCCTACCTATGGAAATTTCCAAAAATCTCTTTTAAAACGCTCCGTTGTAAACAGTTTTATATCATTCGTTTTAATCCGTATTTTTATCATAATTACGTTTAAAAATATTTCTTTACCTATATAGTTATCAGTGTTTATTAAATAGAATAAACATTTTTTTAAAACATACAGTTCATCAGTCTTTTTAAAAAAAAAACAAAAAAACACAAAAAGCAATAGCCAAAATTTACAAAAACAATTCAACATAAGTTTCAAACCTTTTGCTTCAAAAAATAAAAACAAACTCTAAAACAATAACAACAAAATAGCCTAAATAATCTCTAATAAGAAATTTCCAAGAAAAATCTCAAAAACAACACAACATACATACAAACATATAACAAGTGCAAGTACAATTATTCATACATATTTTCTCACATGTTTCTCTGATACACTGCCCGTTAAATGAATAAAATTAACGAAAAATATATAAATTGATATAAAAAGAAAACTTTAAAACACTTTTCAAAAAAATTTTTAGTATATGTTATATTTCCGTTCAACAATCTTTATTGCCGATATACACTGAAAAAAAAAAACATGGTTGATAATAATAGTTGTCTCAAAAAAGGCTGTACTTTAACCAACGATGATGAGCGCATGGTTAGTTGTTGGCTTTGTCAAGGTCTGTGGCATTTCAAATGTACTGGAATGTCTGGTCTAGTTGCTGAAGCTGTTAATAAAGTTAAAGGCTTACACTGATGCTGTAGTGGGTGTCAAAAAATCGGTGTTGAGTACTATCGTTTTTTTCAAAGCCAAAAAACTACTTTTTTAAACATTCAAAACAAAGTATCTTTGCTTTCAATTGAAATATCTGCTTATGGTAAACTTTTCGATCAATTTAAACAATTAAGTACCCTTGGTTCTCCTCAGCAATCATCTCCCAAACGTCGAAAATCGTCTAGAAAAAATAAAGATTCTGCACAAAGTCCTGGGAGTTCTGGCTCTAATGTTAATGGGAGTTCTGGCTCTAATGTTAAAGCATCGGGAAATGAAAATATTCTTCCTCCTCGTACTGTTTCTAACTCTCGCATTCTAGCCGATGTTAATGCTGTTGAAATGAATACTGCTTCTCCTCTTCCACATACTTCTATTCGTTTACATACCGCTCTTCCGAGTACTGAAAATATTACCCCTCGTTCTACCGATATTGCACCTAATCGATATAATCAAGTGATAATTCCGAATAACCAACCTAACCCATCTGTAACTTTTGGTCTTGGTAATAACTCTATTGTTCATAGGCAATTACGTATTGTGCCTCCTAAAAAATCAATATTTATTTCCCGATTGGGTTCCGAAACATCTGTTGAAGACATCGACTATTATATTAAAACACAACTTAATTGTAATGCTGATATTTCAACACATAAATTTATTTATTCACAACCAAGGAACATTGTATCATTTAAAATAACTGTCCCGTTCGATCTTTTTGATAAAATTGTTGATCCTAGTTTTTGGCCTGGTAATATGTTAGTTCGTGAATATGAGAACAAACGGTTTAACAATGCTGCTCATCTTCCGTCCCGTACGCCATCAGGTATGCCAAATAATCAAAAAAACTAAATTTTAACTCTGATAATCAGCTGTGCTTAACCTATCAAAATGTAAATGGAATAAAATCTAAATTGTCTAAATTATTTATTGAAAGTTTCGATTTTGAACAACACGTGATTATATTTACGGAAACCTGGTTGAATGACAAAATCTTTAACACGGAGATTCTATGTAATGCATTTCACATTTATAGACTCGATAGAGCAACTGAAACTACTGGCGGCGGTGTTATGATTGCTGTTTCCAGCACTCTTTCATCTGAAGCAATTGTATATTCTTCTTCTCATAAAATTGAATTTATAGGAGTCCAAATAAAACTGAAGTGTAAAAATATTTTTATAACTTGTTCATATATTCCTCCAAAATCTGATAGATCAATATATGATGAACATTTGAAATCTATAAAATCAGTCGTTTTAAGAGCAAAACCTGAAGATTCAATTTTTGTTTTTGGTGATTTTAATTTACCATTAATTTCTTGGACATTTTTATCGGATTCCTTCTATTATGCCCCAATTAAATCAAATGAATGGATTGATGAATTTTTAGAACTCTTATCGGAATTATGCCTTTTTCAAATAAATAATATTTACAACGAAACTGGAAGACTGCTTGATTTGGTGTTTGTAAATGAGCCTGCAGACTGCTCTTTAAAACGTACATATCCAATTACTAAACCTGAGGACCGTTATCATCCTACTATTGAAGTAAGCTGTAATTTACCACTGCTGTCTTATCGCAAAATAATAGACAACGTAAAAACTTTCTGTTTTAAACGTGCTAATTATAATGATTTAAATTTTCTTCTGTGTAATACAAACTGGCTACAATTGTTATCTGTTTCCAATGGCGATCCAAATGCTATTGATGCAATGGTCGACACTTTTTATGCAACAATTTTAAATTATATGGAGGAATGTATCCCAAAATACTCTGTACGTAAACACTCTGGCCCTCCGTGGAGCTCTAAACAATTATCCAGGCTTAAAAATTTAAAAAACAAACGATATAAAAATTATAAGAAATCTGGTTCACTTGGTGATTATGGTAAATATTCTATTGTACGTGCTGAATATAATTTACTCAACATGAATTTATATAATGACTACCTAAACAACGTGAAACTAAATTTTAAACGTGATCCGAAAACTTTTTATAAATTTGTAAATTCATAGAGGAAATGCAGTGGATATCCAGCTGTCATAAAATATTTAACCAAAGAATCTAGCGATGATTTGGTTATAAGTGACATGTTTGCCGACTTCTTTGCAACTACGTACTCTGATGCTCTCTATGATGATTCTGATAATTATCCAATTCCTCTGACTGAACAACAATCTATATCTTTTTCACTTCTTACTACATCAGATATTAAAAAATGTCTTAAAAGCTTCAAATCTTCATTTTATCATGGACCTGATGGCGTACCCAGCTGCATACTAACTAATTGTAATAATGCCTTGGCTACTCCTTTATGTATCATGTAATGTATCTATCAAATATGGGTACTTTCCTAAACATTCGAAGGATTCCTATATTATACCTTTATTTAAATCTGGTAATAAGTCAGTTGTGACAAATTACAGAGGAATTGCTAAACTGAGTACAATACCCAAACTGTTTGAGAAATGCTTAACAGAACAACTATGTCATAAAATCTCTTCTATACTGTCACCGTTTCAACATGGTTTCCGCAAAGGTTGCTCTACCACTACAAACCTGTTACACCTTACCACTGTAGTTAACCGGGGATTTAATAATGGTCAACATACTGATGCTATATACACAGACTTTAGCAAAGGCTTTGATAAAGTTAATCATAATCTCCTTATTAAAAAGTTTTATTTAATGGGATTTACCAAAAACTGTTTGAACTGGATTAAATCATACCTGAACAGCAGAAAACAACGTGTTTTATTCAACAATGCAGTATCTAAGAATATTACTGTTGGCTCCGGAGTACCCCAAGGTAGCCACCTTGGACCAATTTTGTTTTCTCTTTTCATTAATGACCTACCGTTAGCGATAAAATATTCCAATGTCTTAATGTATGCTGATGATGTGAAAATCTTTCATAGCTTCGATAATTTTTCAGATCACACATGTCTTCAACAGGATTTGGATAGCTTCTATGAATGGTGTTGTTTGAATTTAATGGAGTTAAACCTGAAAAAATGCAAACACATTCGATTTTCTAGAAAGTTTTGTGATCCTGATTACTACTCTTTGGGTTGCTACAAGTTGGAGTTAGTAGATACAATTCATGATCTTGGTGTTCTTTTGGATGCCAAATTTACTTTTATACAACATATTACTTTGACTGTAAATAAAGCTCGTGGCGTACTTTCTTTCATTAAACGGTGGGCCAAAGAATTCGTCGAACCGAATGTCACAAAGCAACTTTATACTGCCTTAATAGTTTTTAAGGATTTGATAAATTTAAAAAAATCTAAATTTTATCACTTTAAAAATGGTGGGCAAATTTAAAAATTTTAACGAAAAAAGGGGGTAAGTAAAACGCGTCTTGTTGGTTTTGTATATAAAATTCAACTATTTATTGGTAATATATTTCTTCTTATTGTATGTTTTCCTTTATTTTCAGCAATACCGTTACAATTAACATTGTGACTAAATTCATTAAAAACAGGATTGCCAAAGGAAATCATATTGTCCATTTATAGCTAACATTATGTCTATTATAATATTATTATGTTTATAATAACGCGGACGACTATCCCGGTCAGCCATTCTTGGGGCGGGAGATTGTCCTCGTGGACCACTACTACTTGGCCGATTTCCAGGTTGGGCTCTTCTTTGTGCCATTTGCCCTTGTCCTGCAACCCCAGGACGTAGTCCTTGGACCAGGCTCGCCAGAACATCTGCTTGAGAGCGCAGAGCATCCGCCATCGCTTCAAGTACCGCAGATTGTTGTCGTTGACGTCTCCGACGGATTCTGGCGGCAGCGAACGCAGACCCTCCCCTATTAGAAGATGCGCTGGAGTTAATGCATCCCCGTCGTTCGGGTCTGGAGACAGCGGTGCTATTGGACGGCTGTTGAGCACCGCCTCTACTTCTGCAAGCATTGTCGCCATTTCTTCTAGATTGAGCAGTGCGTTGCTCACTGCTCGCAGAAGTAGGTGCTTCGCCTGCTTCACGGCTGCTTCCCACAGTCCTCCGAAGTGAGGAGCCCTGGGAGGTATGAAACTGAAGTCTACCTTGCACGACGCTGCGAACGATACGACGTCCTCCTTGCTGCGTTCGAACGCTTCGTACAGCTCTTTGAGGGTTCGGCTGGCTCCCACGAAGTTGGTGGCGTTGTCGCAATAAATTTAGCTGGGAAGACCTCTCCTGGCAGTAAACCTTTTAAAACAGAGAATAAATGCATCAGTAGACAAATCAGATACTAATTCTAAGTGAACAGCCTTGGAAGTAAAACAAACGAAAACCGCTATATACATTTTCACAGGTGGTCTACCGCGAATTCGCAATGAAATATTCACGGGACCACAAAAGTCTACGCCAACTATTAAAAATGGCCGTAGCTTTCTCACCCTATCGGTGGGTAAATTTCCCATTATTTGGGTCATCAATTTCGGTTTATAGCGGTAACAGTGAACACATTTACGAACTATTCTACTGCACTCCTCTCTGGCATTTATGAGCCAAATATTCTCCCGTGAAAGGGCTATCAATGCTTTCGTGCCAGCATGACAATTATCGAGGTGCAGATTGCGTAAATATAGAGTCACGAAGAGTGTTCTCCTTGGTAATAAAAGTGGGAATTTCGTACCATATGGTAATGGTGCATTTAGCAACCTCCCACCTACCCTGACTAGTGAAAAGTTTCGTTTATCCTCAGTAAAATTGTGAATAAATGGTGTTAGCCTCTGTATATTCGACGGTAATGCCAGACATTTCCGTAATTTTTGAATCTCCTAAGAGAACGATTCTCTCTGGATTATCTCCACAAGCCTATAAAAGGCCCAATTCATTTCCCTTGCAGTGGGATATTTTGACTGTGAAATTTTACATTTCCTACCAAAGTCAATGAATCGAAGCACAAAGCACACGATTCTCAAAATTTTCCTATATGAAGAATGGTCCTCAACCAACTTAATGAAAATATTCCCCATAATCGGGTATGGCCCTAATCCCGTAGGATTCTCCACTGCAAGGAATACATTAGATTTCCTTTTCTCTAAAGATTCCTGGTCCTCTGTTAACTCGAAATGATGGTTAACAGGCCACTTTGAAATATCGTGGAGAAGAAACGAAGGACCTTCAAACCAAATTGAATCTTTTAAGCCATCAACATCACATCCTCTAGAAACAATGTCAGCTGGATTCTGCCCTGTAGGCACATGACGCCATAAAGCGCGATCTGACGATTCCTGAATTTCAGAAACTCTGTTAGAAACAAAAGTTGCAAGGGTGGATGGATGTGTTTTAATCCAATGTAAAGTTATTTCTGAATCTGTCCAGAAATTAACACTCTCGATCTCAAAGCTCATCATATCTTTAATTCGAACCCATAATTTTGCCAACAGGTGTGCTGCACACAACTCAAGTCTCGGAAGAGATTTTGTCTTGAGTGGAGCGACTTTAGATTTGGCAGTAAATAGCCGACAAAAGACCCCATTTGAGTCACTACTCCCTATATAAAAGCAGCACCCATAAGCCCGAATAGAAGCGTCAGCAAATCCATGACTTTGGACCTTTGCCGAAGAAGTTGTGTGGACGAATCTTGGGATTTGAATTGAATCAATTTTCAGTAAATTATCCCTCAGATTATCCCATGCAGTATCTAGTCGCATAGGTATTGATTCATCCCAGTCAAGTTTCTGAATCCAAAGTTCTTGAAGCAACATTTTGGATTTAGTTACAATTGGGCATACAAGTCCGAGAGGATCAAACAACCGAGAAGAAACTGACAAAATGTTTCTTTTTGTTGCCCTAAGAGCATAAAAGTTATCTTCCAAATGAAACTTAAACGAATCATTCTTCGGAATCCAATGTATGCCTAGAGCTTTAGCCGAATCGGAATCATTATCTAGTAACTTTTCCTTGCATTCAGAAAAATTCAAATCGGGGTGATTTGAAAACCATTTAGTCAAATTAAAACCAGCTGAACTCAATATTTGAATCACCTGATCTCGAATAGTTACAAGTTCTTGATAACTATCGGCGCCTGTTAGCAAATCATCAACATAGAAATCACTGCGAATTACATTTGCCCCGATAGGCAAAGTCTCTTTGTACAAATCGCTCAAATAAACAAGACATCTGATTGCCAAAAATGGCGCGGAAGATGTGCCATAAGTCACAGTGTTCAAACGAAAAACCTGTAGCGGATCAGATGGATTTTGTCTCCAAAGGATTAATTGAAAATTTCTATCATTCTCACCAACCAAAACTTGGCGATACATTTTTTCAATATCAGCAGTGATTACATATTTATGAAATCGAAAACGGATCAGAGTCGAATATAATTCTTCTTGCACAGTAGGCCCAACCATTAACAAATCGTTAAGCGAAATTCGTGAAGAAGTTCGGCTCGAAGCATCAAAAACTACACGAAGTTTCGTAGTCGTGCTCTGAGGTCGTAAAACGCACTGATGCGGAATAAAATAATGAGGGACATTCGGTATTTGAATGTCCGTAATAGACATGTGACCTAAGTCGATATACTCCTTCATAAAATCATGATACATTTTCCCCATATTTTGGTCATTTGAGAGTCTGCGCTCAAGCGCAAGAAATCGCCGTTTGGCAGTATCAAAAGAAGATCCTAAAAGATTAGGATCCGATTTAAAAGGAAGTGAGACCATAAAACGTCCTGACGGTAAACGCCGTACCGAATCATTGAACATGTTCTCACATTTTCGGTGCTCCTCACTATAAATAACTGTTGATTCGTCCGAACATTTTTCCAATTCCCAGAATTTTCGAACAATTGAGTCAACAGTTTCCTGGTTTTCAATTGTATTGCAAAGATGGTACATATTTGAAACCGAGCCCTTTGACTGATTGTGCCTTCCAACCACAATCCAGCCAAGAGAAGTTTTTTGAAGAACTGGAAGACTCGGATCAGATCTTATCTGCCCAACGCACAATAGATCAAAGAAAATTTCACCACCAATCAATAAATCAACCCCTTGTGGTACATCAAAGCAAGGATCTGCCAATTCAATATTCTTCGGAATATTCAATTCGGATCGCGGAATCCGACGATTAGGATGGCAACCAGATATCTGCCTTAATATCCAAAACTCCGAAAAGAATTGGGTAGAATTAACCCTCGACATTACAGATATCTCGACACTTGATTTAGAAGATGTACTCATGTCGTCAACACCATTCAAAACTAATCTGCCTCCTTCTCGTTTTACTCTAAGTCTCTGTGCAAGTTCCTCGGTAATCATATTCGATTGAGAACCGGAGTCTAAAAGAGCCCTAGCTAGGATATAATTTCCAGAACTTATTCTCACTTTTACCACAGCTGTGGCTAGAATAACATTTTTATTCACGCATGCGTAATGCACCGAAGCGTGAGAACACGATGGCTGCTCCGACATATAATTCACAGATGAATTTTGAACAGTAGTTGCACCTTGAGACTCTGAACTGTAGCGATGCAGAAGTTTATTGTGTGCACCATTGCAAACTCTGCACTTTTGAGCACTACACTTCGCTACCTTTTTTAAGACAATTTATACACGCAGGCACACCTTTTACAAAGTCAAACCTCTGAAGAACTGGCACTGCGGCAAAAGAAGGGCAATTATAAATATTATGCTGATCGGATTTACAAAATAGGCACTTATTAGCAGATTGTTTAGAAACCGAAAGAGATAGTGATGTCCTAATATGTTTTTTAAAGACATTATCGTTTTTATTCCTATAAGATTTAGGTCTCGAACTTGACGATTCATCAGCAGCAATATGCTGATAGCGTTTGTTCAAGACGGCCTCACAATCAGACCACAATGGGAGCTTTTCGAAGTCAAGCTGTTCATCCCATTTGGATTTAGTGATTGGATCAACTTTCGACATCACTAAGTGAATTACAATGGCATTAGAAATCTTCTTATCATCTCCAATAGAAAGCAATGACTCATAAATATCCGTAACAGTATCAATCATGCTTCGCAAAACAGTAGCCGAAGGTTTTGTGATCTCAGGAAGATCAAAAAGTCTCGAAATATTATCGGAAAATATAAAACATTCATTATCATAAACCCTTTTTAAACTGGCTAATGCTTTGGGGTAATTCTCCTCGCAAACGCGATAAGCTTGGACCGTACCCAAAGCTTCATTGGATAAGCATGATATCAAATGATTGAACTTTTGAATATCCGTTAGCATCGGATCATTGTGGACCAAATCTTCAAAAAGGCTTATGAAATTTTTAAATTCAAAATATTTCCCACTGAACTTAGGGAGTTTAATATTTGGAAGCCCAGAATGATGTCCTTGCATCATAAAAGAAGTTTCAGGTAAACTGGTTCTTCTATTCTTGGCCTGAAGACTCAATAATAGAGACTTCGTGTTCACACAAAGATCTTCAAGTTCATTTCTGTCGCTATTCTGAGGATCCAAATCATCCAATTGCGACTGATACTCCATTGCCTGAGTGATATGATCTTTTAGTATTTCCAAACGACAGTCTATCTCAAAGGGATTGAATGATATCGTTTTCTCTACTATAGAGGTACGGATTCTTGAAATACTTTCAATCACTTTAGCCTTCCTCTGTATCAATTTCGCCAAATCTCCCGATACAGGAGTATCTTGGTGTTTTTTACCACCAGCCATATTGAGAAAAGACTTCAATAAAATATAAAAATATCAATCAAAATAAAACGGAAAAATTTCAGAAATTTCGCGAAACCCAATTTCCCAGGAAATTCGCTATTCGCAACAAATATAAGGTTTAACCTTGAAATAAGTGTGTACAATTCAATAAAAATTGACAAAATACACAGCGCTCGAAAATAAATTTGTACTTGTGAGTTTTCCAAATGGAACAAATGAAGATTGTTTTACTAATTAACGATCTTCCGAAATTTAAACAAATTATTTTCGGAGTTGGTATTTCAAATAATTTCTTTCCAATAATTTAGGAAAAGAAATAAACCAACACGCAATTTAATAGTACCTGTATGGAAAAAAATATTAAAAAAATTAGGTTTCGGTAATTGTTTATCAACACACAATTTAATTTTACGAATATAATAATAAGTTCGATAACTCACTACACCGTAAATTAATGTTTAATCAACACCGCGCTCGATTTGATCACAATAAATTTCACGAAATTTATCTCACCGGCAAATTAATTCCACTAACAATAGCTGTATTTTCGTTCATACCTATCAACGTTAAGTATTTATAGAAAATCTACGTTAAACTGATTGGAGTATCAAATTTTTTTAAATAGTGAGTGTTTATGATAGTTCCGGTATAATCGAACGTACGTCAGTAAAACTTTTTAGGTAGTAACGCGAAGAAGTTACGCTAGGTGTGAAAATGTATAAACGTTGAGTTTTCAACGTTGATAATTATCCTCGTTGTAAGTTAACGTGCATACGAAAAGTAATATGTTAGTTTTCGTCTAAAAAAGGTTTTTATGCACTTTGTGCTTTTTTAAAAGTTAACGGATATAGTTAAGTCGAAAATACAGCTAATATTCAATTTACAAATGAACTTCAACAAAAAAATAATAATTCTGCATTAAATTCTATTTTATTTTGCAACTATTCTTAAATTTCACCAAATTTATCTCAATGTTATCACTTTGTTTCAGTTATCAATAAAATATCCACGATAAAAAATCAATAAACCTCGTTTAAATCAGATAAACCACTTAACCACCCTTTGGTAACGTTTAATAAACAAATATTTTACCAAGTTTCTTGTGAAAATTGTTGTAACAATTGTACATATAAATAATTGTAGTAATTATTTAAATTTTCACTCACAATTAGTTGATTCCTTAAAATTCCCAAATTCATTAATTTACTGTACGACACGCACTACGGTGTAAGGAACCCCTATGTGGTTAGTCAGGTAGCACTAAATGGTTCGTTTATAGTGGCCACACAAAACGATCGTTTTGAGTATGGCAGCACGGATCGAAACAACAGATGTTCGATAACAAAAACAAATTTTAATGTGAAAAAAAAGAAAGCAAACAACAAAAGAAGTAAAGAAAATTTTATAATTAATTTTTAATTTTGTGGAAAAAAATTAACACTATCGAATTTAATTCAAAAATCAAATGCGAAATTAATTAAAATGCCGACGGTTTGTGTGTATAAAATAAAAGCGCGTAATTAATTCGGTGTGAAAATACAAATTTAAATAAAATTGTGTTACGTGTGTGTATGTGGTCTTATTTATGTATGTAGCTAACACCCCCGCACTTTTTACTTCACTAACAAGGCGTTTATGTTTGTAAATAAAATAAAAATATTTTTTAATTTCAAAATGGAAGCGTATTTAATAATTTTGTGTTTGTACTCGCAATTGAGCGGAAAAATTAAAATTTCTGAATAATTTACAGAAATCACTAAAATCTGATTAATTTACAGATTTTGGGCTAAACAAACACAAATATTTTTTACGCTTTTACCTCAGTTTCTGATAATCCAGAATCACTACTCCCCTGGTTATGATGAGGGCGGCAATCACGACAACGGCAACGGCGAGGCATGTAGCAGCAAATGGAGTTTCCACAAAAAACTAAGTTAAGTCACTAACCGACAACTATTTTGCGATTTATTTTATTAAAAGTGGAACGAAAAAAAAATTCGCGCACAATTATATATTTATACCACCAAGACGTGTTTTAATTTTTTGCAATAATTTAGCAAAAAATAAATTTGTAATAAATTAACAAATTTTATTTAATTATATTTTGAAATAATTTATCAAAATATATCACAAAAAATTTTTAAATTAAGTCCGTGCTCGGGCGCAAAAATGTTATTCCTTAATAGTTTTTAAGGATTTGATAAATTTAAAAAAATCTAAATTTTATCACTTTAAAAATGGTGGGCAAATTTAAAAATTTTAACGAAAAAAGGGGGTAAGTAAAACGCGTCTTGTTGGTTTTGTATATAAAATTCAACTATTTATTGGTAATATATTTCTTCTTATTGTATGTTTTCCTTTATTTTCAGCAATACCGTTACAATTAACATTGTGACTAAATTCATTAAAAACAGGATTGCCAAAGGAAATTATATTGTCCATTTATAGCTAACATTATGTCTATATAAATTCATGTTATGACATAAGTTCTTAAATTTTGATTTTACTTTAATTATAAACTTTTAGTTCAATAAAACGTTTATTTAAAAAACAATTAATAACAATGTGTTATTATTAAAAAAAGAGAATAAAAAAGTAAGTATAAAAAAAGGGTAAAAAAAATATTTTAGATAAAAAAAACCAAATGGAGAAAACCATCAGGCCAAAAAACTCCATTATGTTCCAACACTGCCCTTGTGAGGCCAATTCTAGAATATGGTTCCATTATCTGGGATCCTCAACAAAATTTTCGTGTCCAATTGATTGAATCCGTCCAAAAACAATTTCTGCTCTTCTGTTTGCGTAGCTTTTATTTGGGGCCTGTGACCGAACTTCCATCCTATTCGACCAGACTGGCTCGCATCAAGTTACCTACCTTGGAAAGCCGAAGAAAAATGATGACTGTTACGTTTTTATTCAAGCTGATTAATGGTGATGTATGCTTTGAATTTCTTGTCAGTAACCTGGTGTTTAATGTCCCTCAACGTCCAACAAGATACTACAATCCGCTTTATATTCCGTTTTTCCGTCAAAACTATGTTGACGCGGATCCTATTATAAGAATGTGCAACGATTTTAATGAATTTTATAATTATATTGATTTTTCAAATAACGTTAATTGCATTAAACGTAGCATCATTTTAATTTTGAATACATAGTTCGCTTATAATATTTTTTAAAAATTATGTAAATTTTAATATTATTGTCTGTAAGGATTAATTCCATAGACTAAATAACTAAAATAGTGGATGTCTACAATAGAGGAGGAAATTTAATCCCAAATTTCAACTTCCTAACTCCAGCGGTTTGGGCAGGTCTTTAAGGGGCACTTTTCGCTTCATTAATCCCCATTTTTGCAATGGCCCTGTCCAAAATTCCAAAAAGCACCTTCCCGGTAAGTGAGCCCATACTCCAAGGAACATATATTTTACATTTCAGGTTTCAAAAAAGTATCTTTCTAATAAGTTAGCCCATACTCCAGGGACCCACATTTTAAATTTCTGGTTTCTAGCCGAAGGGGTTTTTACAGGCCACCAAGGGCCTCCCCTCCCTTTAGGAATTTACAAAAATTTCATCTTCGGGGCTGTCTGCGATGGATGAGGAACATTCATACCAAATTTAAACTTCATTGCTTCAGCGGTTTGGGCATGCCGTTATTGGGGCATTTTTCCCTTTCAACCCCCATTTTAACTTTGTTCCTGTTCCAAAATAGAAAAATTACGTTGCCGGTGAGTTAGTCCTAATCCAGGGAATACATATTTAAAATTTTAGGTTGGCCAAAAGGGATTGGGCATGCCGTCAAGGAGGAGACTTTTCCCCTTATTTCCCCTCCCGATAGGAATTTCAAAAATTCCGTCTAAGCGGACGCCTACACAGAAGGAGGGACTCACATGCCGAATTTCAGCTACATAGTTTCAGCAGTTTGGGCAGGCCGTCAAGGGAGGAACATCCCCCTTTTGGGATATCCTGTAAGGATTTCCAAAAATCCAAACTTAGTCGATGTCTAGTCGAGGAACCTTTATACCAAATTTCAACTTCTTACATCCAGTGGTTTGGGCAGGCAGTTAAGGGGGGCACTTTTCCAATTTGTGAGACCGTCTATGGGGAGAATTTTCCTCTTCTTGCCCGTTCCGGTAGGAATTTCCAAAAATTCCGTCTTAGCGGACGTCTTTGCCGAATATCAAGAAACCCTGTTTAAGTGGAGATATCCGTGGGTGAGGAAAAAAAGTACACGGGTTAACGTTTTGCAAAAAAAAAATTGATTTCTTCCATTTGGGACCATTTGCAATAAAACTGGGGGGTGTAATGAACGAAAATCGACAAATCGCTATTTTAAGGACAGTCTAGTGTACAGTGTACCCCAAGTCTACTGCTTATTATTTAGATATAAGTAATGAGACGCCATTACTGAGATTTTACTGGCAACCTTAATTCTGGTCGTCGAATATTTTAATTACATTGTCCCAGCAAAAACAGACATTACCGAGTACTTAAGCGAGTAAGTAGCACACAAAGGGTTTCACTACTTACCAGGCTATTTACTCGCAACATTACTTTTGTACGCGATGTCCAAAAATTCATGGGTGGTCATTACCCTCTCGCTTACAAAAAAGGGCAAATAACGAGTTACCCATAGTGAAAGAATAAGTATTTACTCACAAAGATAGAATAATTGGTTACTCAAAAGTTAGGAAATAAGTGGTTACCCTACATTGTAAAATAGGTGGTCATATTGGAAAAAAAAACTTTTTCCCTTTGGAAATTTCCTATTTAGTTCAAAACAATTTTATAAATAAAATATTAATATAAAAAAAGACTTAATCAGTACTTATTTAATCAATTACCAGTAAGTGATTACTTTGCACGAATATGTAAGTACTTCTCTAACTTATTATCGGTAAGTCATTATTTTTTATTTTAAAGTAATGCAAAACGTAATGACCTATCATTACTTGGTAATCCGTATGGTAATGACCTGTCATTACCATGTTTTTGCTGGGGTAACTTTTAATTTTTCTGGGCAACACTGTATGAAATAAAACGCAAAGCAATACAAAAGTTCTTCAGAGATTATTTCTGCACAATACAAAATTTGTTCATAAATAGTATGGATTGCTTTCATTAATTTTAATTCATACCATGTATGAACAAGTTCCTTCAAATTATGAAAAATATTGTAAATGTCATATCTTGATAAATACCATTAGGTAATTCACAAGGGGTGTGCTATATGTTGTATCGTCCTAACAAAAAACAGAGTTTTTAAAATTTTTATTTGACTTTAACAACGATTTTCTATTAAGTTTTCTATCTGTTAGCACACTCAAACATAGGACACTAAACATCGTAAAAATTTTGTATCGTGCTATTCTCAAATGTTGTATTTTTTCAATTTAAATTCTAACAACTCTGTTTTTTGTTACCACGATACAGCGATACAACAAATAGCACACCCCTTGTGAACTACCTTCATATATTATAAATTTCATAACTGTATTGTATTTAACATCCTTTCTTGATTTATAAAGGCACAAAAGATTTCTTGCAATGGTATCCGTTTGCTTCAGAGTATTTTATCTTTTACTGATTCTTTTCCACCTATGTCATTACCTTTTCCATTACTTTAAAATACGAAATAATCACTTACTGATAATAAGTTATAGAAGTACTTATATATTCCAGACCTGGGAGATGTTAATTACAAAATTTTCAATTACAAATAATTGCAATTGGGTTTTTTTTCAATTACAATTACATGTAATTTTGTAATTGCCTGTGTAATTAACTACCAAATGTAATAAATAATTCCCAGGTCTGATATATCCTGGCAATGTAATCACTTACATCACAGAGGGAATTTAGCTGGAATAGTTTTAATGAGAATTTTTAGTGAAGCACCCGATCAAAAAAACATTATATCTAGTATATGTAGTCATATCTCATTTGATATAGATCGACATTTGGTCTAATCTAAGTTCATCTCAAAGTTGGGGTATCCAGTAATATCCAATTAGATCCCTCAAGTATATTACAGGATTAAATAGGATCAAAATAAATCTCAAAATAATATCCAATAATATCTAATTATGATCCTAATAGATCCCAAAATATCTTATTCGATTAATTTAGATTCAATTAGATACAAATAGATAAGCTAATTTTGGCAGATCGAATTGGATATTCTGAGATCAAAATTTATCCTATGGTATATTTGGAATAATTTAAATTTTAATAAAATTTAAAAATAATACAAAAAATTAAAGTTCTTTACTTTTTTTGTAGTGAGCTGCCAAAATTAAATAACACTGTATGGCACTCAAATAATTAATGGAGAAATGGCCATCAGTTCTATATATTTCGGAAATGCTGATTACAATGGCGTAGTGTATTTTTCGAACAATGGTACACATTTTTCGCTAAATGTCTTTTAAGTTTGGAGGTTGTCCATTCAGTTCTTTATATAAAAAATATTTCAAATTCAATTAATATGAATGTTTTTGTGTTAAAATGTAAACACAGGGCCTGTGGCCATATTTACGATATAAATGCGATGTGCTAATCTTAATATTTAAACCATTACTTAGCGTTTTATATAGGTTTTTATGGTTTTTTGCTATTTCAGCGACTTTAGTCGCCGAATGTACAATCGACCTCAAAAAATGTAATGTCTTAGTAAGGAAGCAATTAAAAGGAAAATATTTCAATAAAAATAATGTATTCATCTAGTGTTTCCAAACCGGTTAATCGGTTAACCGAAAAACCGGTTTTTTGTTCATATTTCGGTTTTTTTGCAAACCGGTTAACCGAAAATCTTAAATCTCGGTTAACCGAAAACCGGTTTATTTTCAACGGTTAACCGGTTTTTATTTTTAGCTTAAAATTGCTTCAGAAATTAAGAAACACACTCCGATTCATAACTATAGCCGCACTATAAAACAGCTGATATGTGAGGTTCTATATAATTTAAACAAATAAAAGACCTTATAACTAAAAGTTACGTCTAAAAGACATATATTTCCACGAAAAAAATAAATTTTTTAACGTAGATTAATTTAAACCGCCATTTTTATTTTTACTAGTGTTTCATAACTATAGCCGCACTTTCAGAAAAATGGATTTGGAAGTTAAAAGCATTTGAGTAAAAAATTAAATAAAATAATATAATGTTAGGTAAAGTCGACCTGATTTTATTTAATACCAAAAATCCCATTTGGCATCCGCCACTGTCCACTGTCCACCAATTTTGTTCATTCATTCATTGGTCTTCAAACACGAGTTTCTGCTCTTTTAAGAAAAAAAACTGTTTGATACTATCGATTCTCTGGATTCTAAATTCGGCTCTTATCCCGAAAATATATGGGTCATTCCATAGCTTTAGTATTTTCAGTTTGAAAGCATCCCTGAGTAAGTGGATTTTTAAGACCTGATGCCCTGCCAGGTTGAAAAATCAGTTTTTGTGAACATTTTTTCTTAAAAAAATTTATAAATTTCTCTTCCAAGATTAAAGCATACACCAATGATCTCATCCGTGGCACACCAAAACAACAAAGCAAGTTTTCCTGTTACAATAAAATATTCCCCAACCACTGACAACGCCGATGCTAATAAGTAAAAAATGTATTTATTGCGATAACTTTTGCAAATGGAAACTGTTTCATTTGAACTCTGAAGATGATCTAGGATTTCATCCGTTTATCGACATTCAAAAGGCGTTAGCTGAAATAATTGAAAGCGAAGAGGAGCAGCAAAATGTTAGCACAGGTATTCCTTCGAAACGTATACCACAAGGAAATAATCAGCAGCAGCCGCATCAACACGCATGCCTCCACCAGAATTTAACCATGTAAGTAATTTCGAGGGTTATGGCGTCACTCCCAAACTACAAAACAATAGTATAATTATGTCGTTGATGAATTTATCTGGTAATTATAGTGGTTCAAACTATCAGCCTATTCATCAGCAACAGTAAAAATCCAGGCAATGCATGGAGTACACATTTAGGAAAGTTTGAACAACAAATTAATGATCAGCAAGTTCGCCAAGTTAAATCTATTTAATCCATTGCAAAATGATGGAAACAAAAAGGCTACACTGGGCACGATTGGACTGCAATGGATCCAGCAATTCTTTCGTTTCGACAATTGAGGTGTTTGCTGGCCTCACTCACAACCACAGTAGCAAGATGTGATTTTGCAATAATTGGCTCAACAACAGCAGTATACCTAATGCAATTATAAACTGTCAACAAAGTTCGGAAGCACATGTTCAAAGAATGTTAGAATATTGAAAAACACATCAATTCTTTTAATTTCTAAATTTCGTAAATAAAAACATATGTTATGTTAATAGTAAAAAATTAAATAAATATGTGAATATGTTGTTTTATTAAAAAAAATGATTTTTGCTGGTTTTACTTTAAGCACAGCTGTAGTAAATATACGCATTTTTGGGGAATTTTTACGCACTTTCTATGGATTTTTGCGCATTTTTTGTGGATTTTTACGCCTTTTATACGTATATTTACAGGTAAAATGTGCTTTTTACGCACAAATTTAGTAAATTAACACAATAATTTCAAAATTTCATATAATTTTTACGCACTTTCAATGTACAGTTACACATTATTTGTGCACCAACTTAAACACAATGTGCGTATTTTTTTTTCAATTACACGCATAGAGTAAATTTACCCAATTTATAGTAGGAGTACAGTTTCCTACTATAAGTTGGGTAAATTTAAACAGAATTTAATTAGGGTGTAGTAAAATAAAAACAGCATAATGAAAACTGTTAAATTTACAGAATTTTAGTTATATATTAGTTAACTTTTAGTTAATTGAAAATATCAAACTGTACTGGGCGGTTACCGCGTAACTCGATTCGAAAAAAAAAATTTAGAATTCGTAAATTTTGTACCTTATGTAAAAAGAAAAGCTTTTGCGTAAAACTTACTTTTTAAATTTTTATATATACACTCTAATTAAATTCTGTTGAAATTTACCCAACTTATAGTAGGAAACTGAACTCCTACTATAAATTGGGTAATTTTACTCTATGTGCGTAATTGAAAAAAAATACGCACATTGTGTTTAAGTTGGTGCACAAATAATTTGTAATTTTACATTAAAAGTGCGTAAAAATTAAATGAAATTTTGAAATTAGTGTGTTAATTTACTAAATTTGTGTGTAAAAAGCACGTTTCACGTGTAAATGTACGCATAAAATGCGTAAAAATCCATAAAAAATACGCAAAAATCCACAGAAAGTGCGTAAAAATAAAATATAATGCGTACATTTACAACAGGTGTGCTAACTTTAAGCACCACCCAAAAATTTTTTAAAATAAAATAACAAATTAATTTTTAGTGCGTATTTTATTAATAATAATATCCGAGTCATTCTCTCATAATCGTTTATGTCCAAATTAGTCGTTTTGGGATCTTAAGGCATTTGTATAAAATTCATATAAAAATTTGTTATAACTATTGAATGGGTGCGATGACTTCTGCTCAACAAAATGAGTTCTTTAAAAGGGGAGCAGTAACCGTCAACAATAATTGGAGAAAACGCCTTAAGAGAGATATGGCCTACGCAGGAACAACTGAGTGCAATGACTCCTGCTCAACAAAGTCAGTATTCATTGAGTACTGCCTAACTTGCAAAGAAAGCATTTTGTTGAGCAGGAGTCATTGCACTCAGTTGTTCCTGCGTAGGCCATATCTCTCTTAAGGCGTTTTCTCCCGTTATTGTTGACGTTTACTGCCTCCCTTTCAAAGAAGGCATTTTGTTGAGCAGGAGTCATCGCACCCAGTTGTTTAACCTAGGCCGTATCTCTCTTACGGCGTTTTCTCCCGTTATTGTTGACGGTTGTTGGTTGACTGCCTCCCTTGCAAAGAAGGCATTTTGTTGAGCAGGAGTTATTGCACCCAGTAGTTCCTGCGTAGGCCGTGTCTCTCTTACGGCGTTTTCAATTTTGAAATGAGGTTTAGACTACCACATGCGTTAATAATAATTACCAAAAACAATTTCATGCTTATGTTGCTATTTCCAGACTCTAATGTGTTTGTGGAAATGTTTTAATTCACAATAAATAATCCGTTTTCGCTTTTTCTTTTTATTATTTATAATTTTTTTTCAATTTTTTCCAATTTGAAATGTCAGAGTATTTATTACTATTATTGGATAGTATATTTACCAACTTTGTGCGTAAAAATTTTATTTAACAAAACAATAGTAATTTTAGGCACAATGTGTTTATTTATAAGCACATAATGTCTAAAAATACTTTGTGTGCGTATTATTGCGTATGAAAGTGTGTACAAAAAGAGTTTACGCATTTTTTGTTTATATTTACCGAATTTTCGTAAAATTAAACAAAATTTTAACCATTTTATAGTAGTAAATTTACAAACATTTTTTAGAGTGTAGTGTACAAGGCTAAGAATAAAAATAAATTAAAAAGTAGAATTTTTGTACAGAATTCTTTTTTTAAGAATATTTGCAAGATTTACGAATTCGAAAATTTTTTTCGAATCGAGTTACGCGGTTACCCCCCTGTAAAATCTGCAGAAAATTTTGCTAAATATTATTGTAGTAGACTAAAAATAACAAAAATAAACTTTTATAAATTGTTGGTTTTTAATTTTTATTTAAAAAATAAAAATTGTGTTTTTCGATCTTTTTAATTGATAAATTTCTAATTAATAAACTGCTATATCTACAAAATAATAAAATTATTAATTTTTCGGGTACCTTACCAAAAATTCCACATCTTTGAACCGAATAAACTGAAATTTGGCGCTAATAATTCTGGCTGCATATATAATAACTGCACCAAATATGGACTGATTCTGATCTACCATGTGGAAGTAAGAGCCC
Source organism: Leucophora obtusa (assembly GCA_949987735.1). Taxonomy (NCBI): domain Eukaryota; kingdom Metazoa; phylum Arthropoda; class Insecta; order Diptera; family Anthomyiidae; genus Leucophora; species Leucophora obtusa. The sequence goes on from CATLKA010000143.1 coordinate 31,017, forward strand.
GGTACCAAAGTTTTTTTTTTAATAATATAATTAATTTTTTCCGGTACCGGACCAAAAATTTAGTTGAATTCAAATAGCAGTCTATTCTGCTAAAATCAGCAGAAATATATGTTAAAAAATTGTAAACTACTGTTTTCAAAAGGCTTGAATTTTATTTGCCTTAAAAAAAACGAAAAAAAACTTCGAAAATTTTAAATTTTTTGGTGATTTTTTAGGCTACTAATTATGTAGCAAAGTTTTTTTTGCTGATTTTAGCAAATATAACTAAAATTCTGTATGTTTAACAGTTTTATTTTTGCTGTTCCTGTATTACTAAAATATAGCAAAAATAATCTGATAATTTAGCAGTTTTTTTCTGCAGGGTCATTTTTAACTAATTTTAAGTAGTTTTAACTAAGTTTTTTACGCACTCTTTTTTATTATTGTACTTTTACTACAATTGAAAATTTTTGTTTACTTTTTGAATTTTTCCAGTTGTGGTAAAAGTAGCAAATTTTGGTAAGTAAACGAAAAAGACTTGTGTAAATTTTTTAGTATTTTCATAAGGTGGAAAATTTTTCATATGAAAATTTGAGATAATTAACTTTATTGTTTTTTAAATAGCATTTTTTGAAATCCCGGGATTCCAGGTCCAAATTCCCGGGAATGCGGGAACTGAAAAGTGCTTAATTTCCCGGGAATCCCGGGATGCATTCCCTAATTTTAATACAAAAAAATTCATATTAATTGAATTTGAAAAAAGTTTTATATAAAAAACTGAATGGACAACCGCCAAAGTTTAAAGACATTTAGCGAAAAATCTGTACCATTGATCGAAAAATAAGGTACGCCGTTGTAATCAGCATGTCCGAAATATATAGAACTGATGGTCAGAGCTCTATTAATTTTTAAAAGTCAAGATTTTGTCATGCAGTGTAATTTAAACTAGTGATATTAATTTATGATCTAGAGTCAAAACTAAAAAAAATATTAATTAGTACTGCACCAAATATGGACTCGTTAGGATCTACCGTGTGGAAATACGAGCCACGGACCTAAGTTCTTTTTAAATAAAATTATTAATTTTATGAGGTACCGGACCACAATTTCCACATTGTGCAACCAAATGAACTAAAATTTCAGGCAAATAATCCCGACTGCATCTGTAATAACTGCACCAAATATTGACTGATGTGGATCTACCCTATGGAAATGCGGGTCTGGTATCCAAGTTTTTTTTAAATAAAATTTTTAAAATAATTTTTTCCGGTACCCGACACCAGAATTCCACATCGTTCAACCGAATGAACTGAAATTTGGCGCGAATAATACCAGCTACAAGTATAATAACTGTACCGAAGTTGGACTTCTTCGCATCTACCGTGCGGAAATGCGGGTCCGGTACCAAAGTTTTTTTTAAATAAAAGTATTAATTTTTTCCGGTACTGGATCAAAACTTCCACATCGTGCAACCGAATGAACTGAAATGTGGCGTGAATAATTCAAGGTACATGTATAATAACTGCACCAAATATGGACTCATTCGGAGCTACTATGTGGAAACACGAGTCCGGTACCCCAGTTTTTTTATAATAAAATTATTAATTTTTCGGGTACCTTACCAAAACTTCCACATCTTTGAACCGAATAAACTGAAATTTGGCGCTAATAATTCTGGCTGCATATATAATAACTGCACCAAATATGGACTGATTCTGATCTACCATGTGGAAGTAAGAACCCGGTACCAAAGTTTTTTTTTTAATAATATAATTAATTTTTTCCGGTCCCGGACCAAAAATTCCATATTGTTTATCCAAATGAACTGAAATTTGGCGCTAATTATCCTAGCTGTACATGTAATAACTGTACCAAATATGGACTCATTCGGATGTACTATGTGGAAACACAAATCCGGTACCGAAGTTTTTTTTTAAATAAAATTATTAATTTTTTCCGGTACCGGACCCAGAATTCCATATCGTTCCACCAAGCGAACGGATATTTCGCACAAATATTTTCACACGCATTATTACAAATGTGTACGAAATATTGGCTAAATATTGACTAATTTGGAGCTGAGATATGAAAATGTCTCTATAAAATGTTATGCTTATATGGGCAAATCTACGGAACCGGGCGATTCCATGTATCTCGGTATTTAAACCATTTTAGTAACAATATATAAGTTTTTTGATGGTTTCAGCATTTTTGCTTGCAAAGCACTGTAAGTTGTTTCGATTTCACGTGAAAAAACTGTTATACTCCATATAAAAAAAACAATTTTTCACAACAATGAATTTCACGTGAAAATTGTGTAGACTTTGTATTCACTCAAATTTAGTGTACAAGAAATAAATAAAAAATAAATAAACTATTATTTTTCTGGTGAAAAAGTGACATTAACCCATTTTTGCCCACTAATTGTTCCACCGAGAATTTTGTGACTACCTTTTGTACTTACTACCTTTGTGTGAAAAAAATACATGTTATATTTTACAAAATTCGGTTTAGAAAGAAATTGAGTAATTTTTCGGAAGTAACGAAAACCTTTTGTAATTGTTTTTGAACAAACTATTATGGTCGAAAACTAAGAATTAATTTTTTCTAAAATTTGACTTAAGTAAAAAATTTTTAAACAAAATTTCTTATATAAGTTGAATTTAGGACAAAAATCGTTTTTAGTTCTGATTATAAAAATATTCCTTTTACTGAATGGGGTTAAAAAATTACGGTTTTATTTTTTAAATAGGTAGTAATATTGGTAATGGAAGCTTTTCATCTCTCACCACCGTTTATCTGTCCTCTATCTTCATATCCAGTTGGATATGATAATCTTCATCCTAAATTCATAAAAATTTTGTTACCGCTTCTTTTACCTTTCATAACGTATATTTTTAACCATATTATAACTACTAGCACTTTTTTCTTAAGATGGAAGCATGCAAAGATAATTCCAATTCCTAAATCAAGCACAGAATACCGGCCAATAGCAATATTATGTTATCTTTCTAAGGTTTTTGAGAAGATATTGCACACTCAAATGAGTACATATGTTTATGAACACGGTTTAATGTCAGAAAAACAATCAGGGTTTCGACCTAATCACAGCTGTGTGACTGCACTGGCTGACGTCTGTGAGGAGATAAGACGCGATCTTGATGACGGCAATGTTAATTTCCTTGTTCTTCTCGATCACTCTAAGGCTTTCGATACTGTTGACCACCCAACACTTAGTATGAAGCTACAAAGTTTTTTTAATTTTTCATCCTCTTCAACACAACTGTTGTCATCTTATCTTCTAAATCGCACCCAATCAGTTTAAGTCAATGACACATTATCGGGACCACTTAATCTTACAAGGGGTGTACCCCAAGGGTCAATTTTGGGGCCTCTTCTTTTCTCCGTTTATGTCAATGACTTACCTGAACACCTTGACTACTGCAGGATACACATGTACGCAGACGATATTCAACTTTACCTGAGCAGTCCAGTTCTATCGATTAATGATAATATTGATAAAATAAACTATGATTTACAAAAAATACACCTGTGGGCTATTGCTAATGGGCTATGTATAAATCCCTAAAAATCAAAGTGCCTTCTAATACGTCAAAGAATGAGAAACCCAGTTTTTGATAAAGACATTATTATAGATAGTCAAAAAATTGAAGTTGTGTCCACAGCAAGAAACCTTGGTATAATATTAAATAGCACGTTAACATGGTCAAATCATATCAACGCCATAGTTGGACAGACATATATGAAACTAAGATCACTTTGGTTAACTTAATCTTATACCCCTTTGAAAATAAGATTGCTTTTAGCCAAAGCTTACCTTATTCCTGGCATTTTGTACGGTTGTGAACTTTTTTCTCATTGTGACACCATAAGTATGGGGAAGTTAAAAGTTGTATTTAACAGTGTAGTAAGATACGTTTTCGGGTTAAGAAGAGCCAGGGGAACGTTGTTCTACTCTAAAAGCATTTTTGGGGTGTCTTTGGAAAGTCTTATGAAGATTAGAGTGCTCTTATTCTTACACAAAATCGTTTACACAAAAAAGCCCCATTATCTCTATGAGAAACTCCGTTTTGGCATCGGAACAAACAGAGGAAATAAGCCAATTCCACCAAATCATCGCTACCTCGTATCTGAATGGCAATTTTTCATAAATTCCGTAAGTCTTTGGAACATGCTCCCTCAAACTCAACAGCTAAACAGCAACGCTTTGAGTATTGAAAAATTTCTGTTTGAACACTATGCTCGATTTTAATTTCAATTCAATTTCATTTTTAGAATTAATATTTCTTTAATTTTTGCAATATGTTTTTGTTTTAATTAATTATTATTTTTTTATTTTTAATTATTTATTTGATTATTTATATTAATTATTTTATTACTATTATTAATGTGACTATAACTTTTTAAAATCAAAATTTTAGCACTTAAAATTCCTGTACTATAATTATAAGATTAATTCTTGTTGTACTGGAATGGAAATAAATAAACTAAACTAAACAAAGAAGGTAGCATATTAATTAATGTAAGAAATTTATTGAGTTTTTCTTCTCTTTAAAAAAATAAAAAAAATGCAAAAGTAAGCATATCTGAAGAAAAACCTAAAATTTATTCTGAACCTTCAGCACTACACTAAGAGAATTACCTGCGTGATATTAACGAATTTGTGCATAAAGCCAATGAAGTTTCACTAGAACTCGACCTTTGAAACTTTTCATTGAATTAAATGTTGTGACAAATATCATTTTAATTATAAAAAGTTTCACACACTTCATCAAAAAGTTTCATTAAATTGGAATTCCTAAAATATATAAATTAAAGAAACTTATCATTTACTTTGTGAATAAAACTTCATTGGCTTACTGTATCTTATAACGTGTGTAATTTTAAGATTATAGGGATTTACTTTTATGAAAATATTTCGGATTCTGAGGACTGTTTCATAATGAAATCTCTTACAATTTATTTTAAAAATTTTAGGATTCTATCACCAATTTATTACGGTAACTTTAAGATTTTGAGAAATTCATCCCTAACATTTAAAATACTCTTTTATAGAAATATTACCCGAATAGTGAGGGCTCTTCCTAGGGTTGCCACATGGTCTTGAATGGCCTTGATTGTCAAGTTAATTTAATTCTTGTCAAGTGCCAAGGTCAAATTTATTTTGTCAAGTTAAATTGTATTTTTGTCGTATCAGTAGTTAAAAAAAACATGTAAAATTACAAAACTGATGTAATTTATTAGTGTTTTAATTTGTTTGAGTAGCATGTATTTCTAAACAATAAGAAAAGAAAGATGAAGTCTGCAGGAAGTCGTTGAAATTTCCTAACTTTCGGCCAAAAAAAATATATAAATTTTTCGTAATTCTCGCAATGCCATTTTAAAATTTTAGCATATTTTCTTTTCTGAAACGTAAAAAACCAAAACATTTTTTCATAAATGTATTAAATTGATGATATATTATCAAAATAAAATGGCGCTAAAGGTTTTGAGAGCGTGAGTAGACGTGGGACAAGAAAAACCTTAAGTGCTATTTTATTTTGATTATATATCATCCATTTAATAAATTCATAAAAAAAAGTTATGGGTTTTTACGTTTCAGAAAAAAAATATGTTAAAATTTCAAATTGACCATTCGAAAACTATGGAAAGTTTATATATTTTTTTGGCCTAAAGTTTAAAAATGTCAACGACTTCTTGCAGACTTCATCGTTTTCTTCTTATTATACAGGAATAAATGCTACAAAAAAAATAAATAAATGTATTAATAATGCAATAATATGCACATTCAATTTTTTTTATTGTCAAGTTTTTTTTTAAAATCAAGTTATTTTTTGCGAAGTGTCAAGTTATTAGACTTTTGCGTTGTGGCAACCCTAGCTCTTCCGTAGAAAACCACTTAGATTTCCAGGATATTTATTTTACAGAACTCGTTTAATTCTCGGAACTTTGCCGTACAGAAAATCCTCCTGATTCTTAAAATAGATATTCTTATATAAAAATCCTCTATGAATTTATACATTTAATTAATGGAGTTTCGCTGGAATTCGTCCATTGAAACTTTTAATTGATTTAGGACGAGTAACTTATTTCCAACATAACCAAGGTTAAATATTAACTACAGATATTTCCATATAAATTTGAAATTCATAATTTTTGTTAAGAACTAAAGTCAGTTTATACTAAGATAAGTTAGCAGGCCTAAGTGCAGTTTTTCATAAAGTTTTAACAGCAATTTCATATTATTTATTAAAAATATCATACACCCAATGAAAAAGTTTCATTAAAAAGAGTTTCATAACAATCATGAACCTTTTCATAAAAGTTAAGACATTTTTACATCACTACGTGAGAAAAACCTCGAGAACCATTAAATTAATTAGAGATCTGAAGCACAAAACTTTCGGTTTAACGGCATTGGGATTGTCGAGTTACGGTATATAGAATTTTCTTTTTTTGGAAAGTGGTTCGTGTTTCATGTGAAACAACTATTACGCTCCATAAAAGGAAAATTATTTTAATGGATTTATATTTTGTCTTTAGTAAACAATATTTTGTATTAAAATTGTATTCCCGAGTAAAAAAAATTGATCTCGCGCAATATCTAATCATATCCAATTTGATATTGTTTAAGATCTGCTGTAATATCTAGCTGATCCAATTAGATCTCAAAATTGGGTGTATCCAATGATATCGTATTAGATCCCATTGTATATATGGGGATAAACTAAGATCAAGTTATATCTCAAAATTGGGAGGTCCAATGATATCTTTGGGGATAAACCTAGATCTAATTTGATCCGAAAAATGGCGAATCGAATTAGATCCAATTATATATTTGTGGATAAACTTAGATCTAATTTGATCCGAAAAATGGCGGATCGAATTAGATAGAGCTATATATTTGTGGATAAACTTAGATCTAATTTGATCTTAATTTTGGCAGATCGAATTAGAATCAAATACATATTCGATCCGAAAAAGTGGCAGATCGAATTAGATCCAGCAATATATTTGGGGATAAACTTAGATCTAAATTGATCCGAAAAATGGCAGATGGAATTAGATCCAGCAATATATTAGTGGATAAGCTTAGATCTAATTTGATCCGAAAAATGGCAGATCGAATTAGATCCAGCAATATATTTGGGGATTAAGTAAGATCTAAATATATCCAAAAAATGACAGATCAAAAATTAGATCCAGTAATATATTTCGGGATTGCGTAAGATCTTAACATTTTCGATAAATTGCAGATCGAATTAAATCCAGTTATATATTTGGGGATTTGGTAAGATCTTAATTTATCCCATAAATTGCAGATCGAATTAGATCTAGCAATTTATTTCAGTATTAAAATGGCAGATCGAATTAGATCCAGCAATATATTTGGGGATTAAGTAAGATCTAAAACTATCCAGAAAAATGACAGATAAAATTAGATCCCGCATTATGTTTGGGTACTACGTAAGATCTCCATTTATTTGGGATTAAATAAAATCCCAGACAGATATTGACAACAGTTCAAAAAATAATACACTGGCGGAGCATTGATTTTATAAAAACTACAATATTTTGTTAAAATAAGGTTTAAACTCAGAAGGTCTCGAGTTCGATACCGTTCACGGCTATTCATTTTTTTTTATAAAAAGATTTTCTTTTTATAAAATTATAATTTTATTTTCTATAAATGTTTTTATAAAATTATATTTTTTTTATTAAATTGAATTTTAAAAAAAAAAATTTTTATTTGCATCTTTTTGATGCTCTACACCATTTCCAATTGTATCAATTGTTTTTAAGATTTATCAATTGTATTTCAGAAATAATCAATTGAATTTCAGTTTTATCAATTGTATTTCAGAGCTTATCAATTATTTTTCAGATTTGTGAATTGTATTTCAGAACTAGTCAATTGAATTTCAGTTTTATCAATTGTATTTCAGAATTTATTAATTGTATTTCCGAAATTCACAACTGTATTTCAGAAATTATCAAACTGTATTTCAGAAATTATCAATTGTATTTCAGAAATTATGAAATGTAATTTAGAAATTTTTCTCTACTAACTATGATAAACAATCAACAAGTTCTGAAATAGATTTGATTATTTCTGAAATACAATTAATAAATTTCTGAAATAAATCCCATAATTTCTGAAATACATTTAAAATTTCTGAAATACAATTAATAGCTTCTGAAATACAGTTAATATTGTAGTTGCTGATGACCATTAGGGTGGGTCGATTTAGCAATCGATATTGTGCCATCGATTTTTCGATAGCTTTTGGCATGAGGAAAAAAAATCCACTACGACATATCAAAAAAATCATTTTCGAGGCGCCCAAATTTCAATATTTTGCAATTTTTAAATAAATGCTAGATTAGCGCCATCTTGCGTTGGCTTTTTGAAACAACTAATGAAGTTGTAAACAATATAACATTACAACCTTTCCAGAAAGGTATTACTTATGAAAATCGGATAAAAATTGTGGCAACTAGCCAAAAGCTATCGAAAAATCAATGGCACAATATCAAAAAAAAATTTGTCCATACAAATCGCCCCACTCTAATGACCATATATTGTTTAAATTGCACCATATATGGTATGTTCCCTATTAAAGAAAACAATATGGAGCTTTATATGGTAATATATAACTTAGAGTAATTCATGTACCATTTGATCCGAAAAATGGCCCGATAAAATTGTATCAGTTGTTTATCAGCTTTTATCTAATTGCATCATTTTAGATCTGACCTGATTAAATTATGTGTTAATCAGATGAAATTGTATCAGATTTTTCACCTGATACAATTTTATTGGTTTATATCACATGGTATCAGTTTAGGTCCAAATAGATATATTTGTATACAAAATTATATAGTTATATCCCAATTTTGACCTGATATCAGTTTAAAACTTTGATACAATTGTATAAGGCAAATGTCGGATACAATTATATTTTATTTATATAAAATTGAACCAATTACGATCAAACCTGACACCATTACATATAAACCGATAAAATTGTATCAGGTCAAAAATAAGATATAATTTCATCTGATTAACATCCCGAGTAAAAAAATTGATCTCGCGCAATATCTAATTATATCCAATTTGATATTCTTTAAGATCTGCTATAATATCTAGCTGATCCAATTAGATCTCAAAATTGGGTGTATCCAATCATATCGTATTAGATCCCATTGTATATATGGGGATAAACTAAGATCAAGTTATATCTCAAAATTGGGAGGTCCAGTGATATCTTTGGGGATAAACCTAGATCTATTTTGATCCGAAAATTGGCGGATCCAGCTATATATTTGCGGATATTTTTAGATCTAATTTGATCCGAAAAATGGCGGATCCAATTAGATCCAGCTATATATTTGGGGATAAACTTAGATCTAATTTGATCTCAATTTTGGCAGATCAAATTAGATCCAGCAACATATTTGTGGATAAACGTAGATCTAATTTGATCCGAAAAAGTGGCAAATCGAATTAGATCTAGCTATATATTTGGGGATAAACTTAGATCTAATTTGATCCGAAAAATGGCACATGGAATTAGATCCAGCAATATATTTGTGGATAAACTTAGATATAAATTGATCTGAAAAATGGGAGTTCAAATTAGATCCAGCAATATATTTTGCGATTTAGTAAGACCTAATTTGATCCGAAAATGGCAGATCGAATTAGATCCAGCTATATATTTGTGGATAAACTTAGATCTAATTTGATCCGAAAAAGTAGCAGATCCAGCAATATATTTAGGGATAAACTTGGATGTAAATTTATCCAAAAAATGCCAGATCGAATTAGATCCAGCAATATATATGTGGATAAACTTAGATCTAAATTTATCCGAAAAATTCCTAATCGAATTAGATCCAGCAATATATATGGGGATAAACTTGGATCTAAATTTAACCGAAAAATGGCAGACCAAATTAGATCCAGCAATATATTTGGGGATAAACTTGGATCTAAATTTATCAGAAAAATGGCAGATCGAATTAGATCCAGCAATTTATTTCGGTATTAAAATGGCAGATCCAATTAGAAACAGCAATATATTTGGGGATTGACATCTAAAAGTATCCATAAAAATGACAGATAAAATTAGATGCCGCATTATATTTGGGTACTACGTAAGATCTCCATTTATTTGGGATTAAATAAGATCCCAGACATATATTGCCAACTGTTCAAAAAATAATAAACTGTCAGAGCACTGATTGTATAAAAATTACAATATTTTGTTAAAATAAGGTTTAAACTCAGAAGGGCTCGAGTTCAATATGCATTTCTTTTACAAAATGAATTTCTTTTTATAAAATTAAAATTTTTTTTTCTATAAATTTTTTTTTAAAATTATATATTTATTTTTTTATTAAATTGAAATCTTTGAATAAAATAATTTTATTTACATCTTTTTGACGCTCTACACCATTTCCAATTGTATTAATTGTTTTAAAATTTATCAATTGTATTTCAGAAATAATCAATTGAAGTTCAGTTTTATCAATTGTGTTTAAGAAATTATTAATTGTATTTCCGAAATTCACAACTGTATTTCAGAAATTATCAAACTGTATTTCAGAAATTATCAATCGTATTTCCGAAATTATGAAATGTATTTGAGAAATTTTTCTCTATTAGCTATGAAATTCTGAAATAGATTTCATTATTTCTGGACACAACTAAATAAATAATTTAATTTGCGTAATATTGTAGTTTCTGAAGTGCAAATAATATTTTGTGATATACAATTAAAATTTTCTAAAATACATTTAATAACTTCTGGAATACGTTTTTTCGATGCTTATAAGTTAGCTCGAAATGCTTTTATCATTCATTTAATTTGTAGCTATCACACATCTATAACAAGTCTCGTTAGATTAGAGTGTAGAGGTCTTGGCTGACAATCTGGTGGACTGGGTTAAATTTCATGTTTTTAAAAGCAAATATTAAAAAAAGTTTTCTCAATTTTTTCAAAAATGTTTTTTGAAATCTATTTTTTTGCCAAGATAGTTAATGCAACGTTCTGCTAACGCATAACCGACCATCGCCAACGGTTTGCCAGCATTGTGCCGATTATATTTTTCTGTATGGGATGTTAAACTTAAACCTATTGTATATTAACATTAATTAACACTATATTTTTATTTTTAGGAAATGCATTTTTATTTTATTATAAGTTAACATTAAATTAAATTTTAGATAATGGCACCAATTTGTAGTTGTAATTATTATATATTAAATCGTATATTCATAAACATTCTATACAGTCAGACTAAGTTTATGGAACTATTTAACTTTATACAGTGTTTATAAATTATAACTTAAATGTACAAATATATATGTTAAATGTACGTGAACAAATTGTTGATATGGACCCTTAAATTGTATCTCAACTGATATTGGAATTATTGTACCATTACCATACATCAATATATATTGAATGATATACATATATTACAATATATGACACTGTATTATAAATATTGTTAATGAAGTAACATATCTGATAATATTTTTTATAGCGCCAAACAGTTTTACATTATTCAAATTAAACCATATATGGAATTGTATTCAAAATGTTGATGTGGTACCAAATTTGACCATATATTGTTTAAATTGTGCCATATATGACAATATATTGTTTAAATGATACCATATATGTCTATATATTAATATTGTTTAAATGACACCATATATCAATATATATGGGACTATATATGGTAGCATATATTATCATATCTGCATCTGTATTAAAAATGTCGTTCATCAGGTACCATATATGAGCATATATTGTTGAAATGGCACCATATATGACAATATATGGTTTAAATGGCACCAAATGTGGTAATATATTGCTTAAATAACACCATATATAAATATATATGGCACTATATATGGTAGCATATATTATCATATGTGGAACTGTATTAAAAATATTGTTCATGAGGTACGATATATGGGCATATATTGTTGAAATTTCACCATATATGATAATATATGGTTTAAATGGTACCATATATGATACTATATGGTTTGAATGGCACCATATATGATAATATATGGTTTGAATGGCACCATATATGATAATATATAGCTTAAATAACACCATATATAAATATATATCGCACTATATATAGTACCATATATTATCATATCTGGAACTGAGTGAAAGATTTTGTTTACGAGGTACCATATATGACCATATATTGTTTAAATGGCACCATATATGATAATATCTAGTTTAACTGGCACCATATATAGTTATATATTGTTTAAATGATAACATATATAATTATATATTGATAAAATGCCACCATATATATTAAGATATAGTTCTATATATAACTATATATGCAATAAGATCAACCATGTTATGTAATATATAATTATATATGCCATATCTAATATTATGAAGGCCGATATCTAATTAGATGAAATTATATATGGCATAATATAAGGAAAATTTTTCGGAAAAAACCTCATATATAATTATATATGGATATACATAACCACATGTCTAATTATATATTGTAATATATGCCACATATGATTATATTATAATTTTTTTTACTCGGGATATTATTTAATCAGGTCAGATCTAAACTGATGCAATTAGATAAAAATTGATAAACAATTGATAAAAATATATCGGGCCATTCTTCGGATGAAACTGTATATTTATACAGATATAACTTAATCACATATATATCAAAGTATATGGTACTATACAAGGTAGCATATATTATCATATCTGGAACTGTATTAAAGATTTTGTTCATGAGGTACCATATATGACCATATATTGTTTAAATGCCACCATATATGATAATATATAGTTTAACTGGCACCATATATAGTTATATATTGTTTAAATGATACCATATATAATTATATATTCTTAAAATGCCGCCATATAAATTAAGATCTAGCTCTATATACAACTATATATGCAATAAGATCAGCCATGCTCTGTAATATATAATCATATATACCATATCTAATATTATAAAGGTCGATATCTAATTAGATGAAATTATATATGGCATAATATAAGGAACAATTTTGGAAAAAGACGTCATATATAATTATATATGGATATACATAACGACATGTCTAATTAATAATAATTAATTATATATTGTAATATATGCCACATATGATTATATATAATTTTTTTTACTCGGGTTTCCAAACAATGGATATGCTCTAAAATATTTGAATAACAAATCAAAATTTTAAGATAAATTTTAATGATTCTTTTATATGAAAAAACTGTTTTAACTGTTAAAAGACACACTGTTTTTCATCTAAGAAAAACTTTAACTTTCATGTAAATTTTGGTTGAAATTTCGATTTTTTTAATATCTTGGGGCATTTTTAGTGGTTTTGCAATTTTTATACAAAATATTGTTTATTAAATTCTCTAGTTTTGTAAAATTGTAAAAATGATAACTGAACTAAAAAATTACAATTTTTTTTATTCCTGGAAAATCTTCGTACATATAAATCCCTATCCCTATCAAGACCATAAATAATTTTTAACATTTTATATTTAAATTTTACTTCATTGCGTTTTTAGCGAAAATATAGTTAAAATGTTGGTTTTCCTTTTTTATTTAAAAATAAAAATTGTTTTTTGACCTTTTTAATTGATAAATTGGAAATTTGTTAATTCTAGTTCGTGGCCAATTTCCTTATTATAGACATAAGTCCTTTTTTTAAGGAAAAACTCTGTAAAGTATTTGTCAAGAGAATATCCTGATGAAAACAAAGAGCAGTTTTTATAAAAAGTGCTTCTTATATTAACTCATAATAAAGAAATTGGCTTTGAACTAGAATAAATAAATTTCCAATTTGAAAATATAGTTTATTTAAATTTCTTGTGTGTAGAAAATTCTCAGATCTCAGTCAAATTCTCATTTAAAAAATTTATCTATTCTATTATTGCATACCGAAGGAAAAAAATTAAAATGTATTATCATATTTTGAAGTTTTTATATACACTCGATAGTTTCAAAAGAGAAACAATTGTAGAGTCTGCGGAATAAGAAAAAAATTGATTTGCAAAAACGTTTCCTCAATAAATTTTAAAAAATTTCTTATTTTAAGCTCAGTAAGTTGTTTCTATTTTTGATATAAGCAAAATGTTTTTCACGATAAGTGTTATGTCTGAAAATTCAGTATCATTTGTTTTTCATCAAATTTAGTATTATTTATACGGTGAAAATTGACGTTCTGTGTTTGTTGTAACACCATGTTTTCTAAAAAAAAACAAAATATTTTCATTTACAATTTAAATAACCATTTGAGGCCTTTAGAGTTCAAGCAGAGCTTCGAAAAACTTAATTCAATTTAAGCTTAATTCACGAAAAATTAAATTCAGATTTTGAAAATATTCATGTACCATTCCCTTAAACCATTCGTAAATAATTCATTCATAAGCTTCATTCCCAAAGCTTTAATACGAATTGAATGAATTCCTAACTTGAATCATTCAAATCGCACGTTCATTCACCATTTTACTAATTGAATGAAGAAATTTTATTACCATTCACTTAGTGCAGTGTAGTTTGAAACTAACATATAATCAAAACCAAAGCATACAAGCTGTAACAAAGCATACGATACTATTTACTTCTGTTAGATGAATTTTAAACGTTTTTCATTGTATTATGCTAATATTTCAGCAATTACATGCAAATTTTAATTTTTCATTTGATTAAGTGAATGAAAACAAGTCATTTCTCATTCACCTTTTTATTAAATGAATTCAAGTAAATTGGGTTTCATTCGGTTAGAATTCAATCAAAATAGAATGAATTCATATAATTTAAAGCTATAGGGAATTAAGCTATCGAATTAATTCCATAAGAATGCTATTAAGGAATGAAATTTAACCCAAATTTCATTAATTTTTAAAAAGTGAATGAAAGAATTAAGCTTTCCAAGTAAAAAAAATTGATATGGAGCCATATGAAGTTATATTTAATTATATATAATCTTTTATGTAATTAGATATAATTATATCCGAAAAATGAGAACGTCTTATTGTATCATATTGTATCGAATTGTATACAATTGTATACAATTTGTTACAATTTGATACAATTTTATGCAATTCGATACAATTGTATCCGAATTTTGTCCTCATCCAATTACATCAAATTATATCTTTTTGTATAAAATTATATAAAATATTATAAAAGTGGACATAGTTTGATACAATTATATCTAAATATTAACCTTATACTTTTTATCATATTACATAGGACCATATCTAACAATATACATACAAAAATATTTTTTTTAAATAAAAAAAAAATTTCAATTACTTGTAATTGTAATTGTTCTTTTTTGAATTGCAATTACAAATAATCGGCCTGATTACGAGTGTCGAATTTGTAGTCGAAATTTTCGACTCCATATAAAATGATTTTGTATATAATGGAAATTATAAAGAAATGAAACTCTGATGCTGGATGTTTTTAAATCTGAGTGCTATATATGGTAAATCCAATTGAAAAATTGTTCAAAAGTTGCGTTTTTAGTGAATTTTCAGCAAATTCGATTTAGTTTCGACTACGACTACGACACTCGTAATAAGGCCGAATATGTAATTATAGATGAGTTTTTTTCAATTACAATTACATGTAATTGTGTAATTGCATGTGTAATTAATTACAAAATGTAATGATTAACCCCAGGCCTGCTGGAGATCTTATAATTTCGATAAATCTTCCATCACTTTTATCCAGATTTATCATGACAGTGCAATAAACATGAAAAACACATGATTATATTAACTTACTTATTAAACTTACAATCAGAAAATTCTCACGCAAACCAGTAAAAATTACTAAAAACATATGATGCAAAAAATAAACTCACACACGAATCAATCACGGGTTGTTCTTACTAACGTTCACGCACGAATCACTTAAGTATAGTAATTATTACTCACGATCACGTGTGAATAACGTGACTCACGAACATTTCGTGTCACGCGCCAATCCCTAGTAATTACTAAATTTAAAACTAGTTCAAAATCATTGAAAACATGGAACCAAATATAATACAATACGTTTTTATATGGACTTTATATATTTTTATATAAAATCACTTTGAAAAAATTGCCTATGTGGGATGATATATAATTATAGATGATTTTATAAAGAACGTTATAAGTTATATATGGGTTCATAGTCGTCAATATATAATCATAACTAACACAAATTATAAAAGATTTCTTATATGGATCCACATAGTTTTATATTATTATGTATAGTGTCATACTAAATTACATATAAACGTACATGTAATTATGTCTTTTATATGTTACCTTATGTACTTATATATAGCACATACATATATATGTAGGCCAATATGTAATAATATAAAATCACATATGTCTCCATATTAAAACATTTGAGGAAAAAATATCTAACATATGACTATATAAAAGTATATCTGCTTGAATTTCAAAGCATATGTGGCCATATGTAACTATAAGTTACTATATGCAATTACATAAAATAATATATGATTATATCAAAACTTTTTTACTCGGGTTTTTAAACCTTTGAGTTCAAGTTCGAGTGAATTTTTTTCAAGGGAAAAGGGGAACAAATTCCTAAGGTTACTTTAAAAATATAGTTTTTAAAGCCTTTGCCCTAAATATAGATTCTTTGATTTTTGCTATTATATAATTTTATATAAAAAAAATGTTCTTACGAAAAACAGTATCACAATTGATTTTTAATTAAATTTAATTCTTAAAAAAATCTTTTTATAGTTTGACAAACTTTTCATAAAAAGAATTCTCAAACGAAAAATATCCCAAATGTTCTTTAAGGTTCAATTAGACGTGCCATATCGCCATAATGCCATAGCAGAAAACCAAAATTCAATTGGAATCTACGGTTACGGTTATGGCGTTATGGCATGTCACCAATAACCGAATACATTGTAGCCCATAAGATTGGTTTGAACAGCTGTTTTATATGGTTATGGTTATGGCACGTCTAATTGAACCTTTAGGAAAATTTACATACACATATTCATTTGAGTTTTTTTTCTAAATGAAAGATTGGCAGAAATAAAAATTTACTTAAGTATTTGGTCATTTGTGTATTTTTTTCTCGTAATTGATTAAGTATTTTGTGATTTTTTCAGAATCTGAAACGGTTGAGTATAGGAGTGACTTTTTTGTTAAATTGCTTTAGAATAGTTTTTCGCCTTGGAAAAACTTTTTTTCTATATTGCTTTCTTTTTTAATTTTTTCCTTTTTCTCTCTTCCCTCTTTTTCTTTTCCCTTTTTTCTTTTCCCTTTTTTCCTTTCAATTTTTCTCCTTTCCCTTTTTTCTTTCCTTTTTTCTCGCCCCTTTTTTGGTTTTCGATTTCGGTTTGAAACCGCGCATGTTTCCCGGTAAATATTGTTTGTATTTACATGTTTCCCGGTAAATATTGTTTGTAAATTGGTTTTGTTTGTAAATAAGTCATATTTTGTCACCTAAAAATACATATTTTTGCATTTTTAACTTTATTATATTTGTGGAATACAATTAAACATATATTTGGAAAAACGGCGAATTTACATTCTTGACACATATAAAGTTGTATGCAGCAATTATAACTTTTGTAGTTGGTAATAATCGTTTAGTTTAGCCCCTACGGGGAAAGGGACCAGTCCCAGATGACACGCAGGATAGGTCCCAAGGGGGCGGAGACCGGTCGTTGATCGGTCTTTTTGTTTGAAAGAGACATATCACTTTAACATGGCGTTGTCATTGGAAATGACCAATTGCTACATTTTAGACACCTTGTGACAGTAAGGTGGTGTGTCTAGAAATAGCTTTTCAAATAAACTAATAAAAAATTAAGAATTAAAAATAATCTACTTGGCGTCGAAGTAGGGCTCGATAACACAACCCCCTGGTTGTAAGGCAAACGCTCTACCGTCTGAGCTAATGTTGCTTATGCCTGATGGCTGGCTAATGGTAAAGTTATATATTTTCCGTTTCTGTTCAAATAAAAAAGAAAAAACAAACACTACAAGCAAATAAAAAAATGGAAAAGAAAAAAATAGAAAAGAAAACAACACTAACACACACACAAATATAGTGGAAGTGCCTTCAGTATGCCCCCGATTGACCAGTCACGGGATAGGTCCTTTAATGGCAGTTGACTTGTTTTTTGCGTTGGCCGTAATTAAATTAAAAAATCAATTAAAAATTAGAAAATTACCTCAAAAACTCTGATAATATAAATAAAAATTAAAAAAATTGCCCCTAAGTTAAAAAGAAAATTGTTAAAACTAAAACAGCTTTAACATTAAAAAACGTTAAAAATACAAAACTTAAAATTTTTTAGCAAAAAATTATAAAAATTTAAAATAAGAGCTAAAATAAGCAAATCGTAAAAAAATAAAGTTCAAAATAAATAAAAGAGTAAAATAAATAAAAAAAATATTTTAAAAAATATGCCGCGAATTTTATTTTTTATTTCGGTATTTGTCAAGTTTTTTAAAAGCAACAGTGAAAGTAACGATTCGGAAAATACTTAGAAAATTAATTCATTCTCTTTGGTTCATATTTGTACTAATTTAGTAATATGCCTTCGGTTGACCGGTCACCGGATAGGTCCTTGGAGGGCAATTGACTCCTCATTCCACGTAGGGGCTTGACAGCATCTAGTCAGAAAATTGAGTGATATTTTTCATTTACTTATTAATTTTATTGTGAAAAATGTGAAAAAATAAAATAAGTTAGTATAAATAAAATATAAAATTGTGTTAAAAAGAAAAGAAAAATTATTTAATTGTTTATATTAAAGTATTAACTTATTATAAGAGTTTTTAATTAATATTTGTTAATAAAAGTAAATGAAGAGACTGTAGTTATTGTTTTTCAATGAAAGATTTGTATTAGATGTAAAATTCAATGTGATTTATAATATATTTAGTTATTAAATAATCGCCAAACAGTAGATGTATTAATTTTACTTTTTATGTTTTTCCATTAAAATATAGAGAAATTTGGAGAGTAAAACAAATACGCCTATAGTAAAGTGTTGTTTTTTCAAACGCGTCGTATATACCAAATACAATTAATATTGTCATTAATATGTATTTTTATTAATTCTAATTTAGTAGGTTTGAGGCATATATTAATATGTTTGGCATATATTAATAATTGCTTTATAACTAAATATATTATTAAATATTTGCATGGAAACATAATTTATTTATGACACACATATTATATGTTTGCTGCCAAACATATATACATTTGTCGATACCGCCATTTAATTTGATCCAAACATTTATATATTTACAGGCAAATATATATATATTTGCATGCAAATATATATTGTTTCCAGTAAAAACACGGCGAATATTATTTATACAATTTCTCAAAATATATATATATTACCAGCAAAAATATGTTTGGGACAGGCCGTTTTTTTCAGCGTGTATGAACAGTACAAGTACGGCTCGAGGGACGCACAGTGCTTTGATCCCATATAACAATTGGACATATGTAATTGGAAAGGCAACTCCAACATTTTTTAATTTTTTTAGAGGCGAGTTTTTTTAAACCATCTAAAATTAAGTTTCAATTCAAATGTTTCCGGTGATAAAATATTAATCA
>CATLKA010000144.1:0-5000 GCA_949987735.1 Leucophora obtusa
CGAAGGGCTTCATTAATTGATCTATTGACTCTTTCGCTGGCATTGGATTGTGGGCTATGCACGGCTGTGCATTGATGATTTACCCCGTATTTTTTTAATAAATTTTCAAATTCACGGCTCTTGAACTGACTGCCGTTGTCAGTTACCACAACTTCTGGTACACCATAGCATTTAAAAATTTCATTCTCTAGATAATCTATTATATTTTTAGCTACAAATTTCTTAAGCGGCTTCAGAAAGGTGAATTTTGAGAAATGGTCCAAAATTATCAATATTCCAATATTGCCATTTGTTGTTCTCGGAAATGGTCCAATTATATCCAAATAAAGCCGCTGGAATGGCCTTTCTGTTTCAACCATTTTTCCCATTGGAGGTTTCAATATCGTAGTCGGTGGTTTCGAGGTCCTACATAGATCACAATTTAAAATATAGGTCTTTACGTCCGTCACAAGTCCAGGCCAAAAGAAATATTGTCGTATTCGTCCTACCGTCTTAGCTATTCCCCCATGCGCTGCGTTGGGTACATTGTGCGCAGCATAAATTACGTCTGTCCGCAGTTCGGTTGGTACCAACAATTTCCATTTGTCTGATTCATCTAAATTACCAGAAGAAAATTCCGTCCGTTTATATATATATTTATCTATAACCTTATAGTCAGTCAAGTTTGTTTTTGAAAACTCCTCCCTCAATTTGGAATATTCGCTATTGTTAAAAGCTGGAGAATTAATATCTATTGCTGGTAAAACTTCAATTTCGGCAATTTCACCATCGAATGCCCGCGATAATGCATCGGGTACGACATTATCTTTACCTTTACGATGTTCAATAGTAAAATCAAATCCTTGCAACTTTAATGACCATCTGGCCAAGCGACCTGCTAAATCCTTTTGTCTCATGAGCCATTTGAGACTGGCATGATCTGTGATGACTTTAAACTCATGCCCTTCAATGTATGCCCGAAATTTTCTTATAGCCAAAATTACCGCAAGGCATTCTAATTCCGTGATGCTATAGTTTCTTTGCGCTTTATTTAATTCCTGCGACATAAATGCTATGGGTCGTTCATTACCATCATTATCCAATTGAGCTAAAACCGCTCCCACTCCATATGTGCTTGCGTCGCATTGCAATATAAAGGATTTAGAAAAATCCGCATGAACTAGCACTGGTGCCGTAGTCAATTTTCGTTTAATATCTTCAAAAGCACGTTGGGCATCACTTGTCCAATTGAAAGGCTTGTGTTTCGTTAATAACTCCGTTAGGTGAAATGTAACTGTGGCATATTCATCAATAAATCGCCGATACCAGCCTGCCATACCCACAATCCAATGCCAGCGAAAGAGACAATAGATCAATTAATGAAGCCCTTCGATCATATATAAGAAATGACCAACGCAAATGGGACTCGTACTTAAGCAGCATAAATTGTGCAATACGTAGTAGCATCCATCAAACTACTGGTCGTACACCCTATGAATTGGTTTTCGGGCAACCAATGCTCACTCACGGTCAAGACTACAATATATTACGAAATTTAAAACTTTTGGCAGAAACTGATACAACATTAGAAAGACAAGATGATTTTACATTATTGCGTGATTCGATTTCAAGAAAGATCCGAGAAGCTTACAACAAAAATTGTAAAACTTATAATCTACGAACAAGACACCGAGAATTCAATATTGGACAGGAGGTCATTCGACGAAATTTTACGCAAAGTTCTCTAGTAGATAAATTTAATTCAAAATTGGCACCGGTAGGCATAAAAGCAATTGTGAAAAGGAAAATTGGAAATGTGAATTACGAGCTTGAGGATTTAAATGGAAAACACAGTGGTGTATACCATATGAAGGATATCTGGACATAGCGTATTGTAAAAATGTTTTTTTTTTGATGATTTCTTTTTGTAAATCTCCAATTTTCAGATTAAGTCCCTGCTCTTTTAGTACTTAATCTGCTTTGTGATATCGATTTATTTTACACTATAATTTTGTTAAGTGTATATTATTTCAAAACACTTTTGAAATTCGAAATTGTTGTCGAACTTATTTAATTTTCAAGTGAGCTTTTGAATACATTTTATGAGAAAATTTTATTTGTAAACGTTAGAAGGAGAAAAATTTTTTAACGCTTAGTTTGTTTGAAAACAAAAGTATTGTTTTGTCGCCTTACTAAATATTGCTTTCGCTGTTATTGGACAAATTTTAATAAATTGAGAAAAGGTAATTTTATTGCAAAAAGAAAAATTTGATTTCTGATAAAATTTTTTTAAATATTTAGGCGTATAATCATATGGTTTTTATTTTTTTTCGTTATTGGATTCTGTGTATGTGGAGATTGGTATATTTTTGGTTTGAACGTGTTTGTGTGCAATTTGCTTACCATTAAAAAAATTTGTGTTTGTGGGAAGTCGTTTATAGCCATTCAAGAATTTCCCCATAAGGCAGAATATATATATCAAACCTTCATATATAAACCTTCATCATTTAAACTTTAATGTATGTATAACAGATTAGATTTTAAAGAAAACCGGAGGTGCGCATTGTATTTGTCCCGTAATTTTTTTATATGATAATACCATCAGAATTGGCAAAATAATATTAGGGTGGAGCGTCAAGTTTCATTAAAAAGAAAAAAAAAAAAATAAAGAGTTTTGGCGCCCAACGTGGGGCCTCAGTGCACGTAACTTTAGAAATTTTGTGTGTCAACATCTAGTGTCTGAGGACCTCTTTTTAATCATTTTGTGTTTGTAGATATTCTTAGTTAACTTATTAATTTTAAATTTTTTTTTTTTTCTCTCTCCAATTAAATTTTTTTATAAAATTATTTTCAAAATTGGAAAATATAGCTTTTCGGACAATTCGTTGCTATGTCCTTTTTGATATAATTTTTTTCTTTTCTCTTTTATGACTTCAGGGTTTGGGTTCGTACTTGAGAATTATTGTAATTGGTACGATATCGAATACAATCTCGTATGACTCAAACCTATTTCTTTCTACTTCGGTTTTATGATTTTTTTTATTTTTCTCCTCTTTTTTTTTTTTTGTTCGGTTTTTATGTTCGGACTCATTGATACCTGGTTGTCATCGGGATCAATCCATTTTGCAGAATCTTCGGACAAACTTTCCTGATAAAATTTTGGTTATTTTTTTTATTTTATAACTTGTTGATGGTTGATTTATATTTTATTTTATTTTTTTATTACCTTTGTTTTAAGTTGTATTCTATTCCGCCTACCCAGCAAAATCTTTCATTACCAAATAAGTGGTTATATAATAGAAATTCATAGCTCCACACAACTTATTTTTTGGCGTCTAAACTCATTATTTTTGTTTGTCGTGGTCGTTTTTATAAGTAGTCACGCTTACCTGCTCGCTTACGAAAAAATGAGAAATAAGTAGTTACGAGATTTTGAATAATAAGTGGTTACACACATGCTTACAAAAAGTTGAATTATAAGTGGTTATCCGATTGCTTACTTGATTCTTAAAAATAAAGATTTAAGCAAATACTATTAGCTTAAGGAAATACATTCAGAAAATTTTAAGTTTTCTCTAATGTGTAATTTTAGTACTCGTCATAAAAATTTAAACATAAAACATATTTACATATAATAAATAAAAATGTATAAAATTCAACTGTGTAAAAAGTACTTATTTAAATTATGACGAGTAAGTCATTATTTTATATTTAGAAACAATGAATACAATAGGCCTTTATTAGGAAGTCATTATTTTATATTATAAAATAATGCAAAAGGTAATGATATATCATTTTTGGTAATGCAGATAGTAATGAGGTGTCATTACCAATATTTTGCTGGGTAGTGACTTCATCAAGTAGTAAATATTCTTGATATTGATTATTTAATTTAGTTCGATTACATCCTATTTCGGATTGCAAATTTTTTTTATTAAAGATTTAATTCATTGGGTTCTTATAATTTTAAAACATTTTTTTATTTTAGTAAGAGTAGGTTTAATTTTTATTTTATTGCCAAGTTTTGATTTTAATAGAGAGTTTTCTTGACATTTTTATAAGAAAGATGCCGGTGACTAGAAGTAGAGGGGACATAAGTACCGCTGTTGTTGACGGTGATACTGAGGGAGCTGTAGGTGGTGAAAATAGTGAGTCATTGAATGTCACTAATGTTTCTCAGGTTCGGGATAATACAGGTAGACCTCGTAGGGGAACAAGTAGAGCAGCTGTGCCCACAAATAATTTAGATGAGGATAGAGTAAGACGGATCGTTGTTGAATCGCTTAATGAATTTGGTGGTGAATTGGCAAGTGTATTGCGAAGCGATATTCGTAATTTGGGCATTACTGAGAATAGACAAAGTTCAAATAGAGAACATAATTCACAGAATCGGCACGAACCACATTCCGATTCTATCGCGAATGATTCTATTGACTTTGATGTTAATACAGAAAGAATTTTAAATGTAATTAAAAATTGGAGACTACGGTTTTCTGGAGATTCGAAAGATATTTCTGTTGAGGAATTTATTTACAGAGTGAACACACTTACCACTGTTCACTTAAGAGGAAAATTTGACGTTTTAGTAAAACATGCTCATATCCTCTTCGAAGGAAAAGCATTACAATGGTTCTGGCGCTTTCATCGTAACACCGAAGAATTAGAATGGTTTTGCTTGACCGTTGCTTTAAAGAAACAGTTCAAAGATTATTATACTGATTATGATATTCGCGACGACATAAGACGTCGAAAACAAAAACCAAACGAGACATTTGATCAATTTTATGATGCAATTATGATCCTATGCGATAAATTGAAGAATCCATTTTCTGAAGAAGAATTATGCGAAACATTATTACGTAATTTACAACAGAAAATACGCCATGAACTTTTACACGTAGATATAGCAAGTGTATCCATTTTAAGACGAGAAGTACGTAAACACGAGAAATTTATTGAAGACATCGGTATGTCAAATTTAAGCAAGCAATTTAACCAGAAAGCACGTATATATGAATTGG
>CATLKA010000145.1:0-87132 GCA_949987735.1 Leucophora obtusa
ATATATGTATGTTAGGGCGGGTCGATTTAATAATCGCCCATGGCTCAGTGAAAATCGTATTCTGGGGATCAAAATAAGAAACTTTGCCGAAGGAACCATACCTCTAAAACGAATTCTACTACCCCCAACTGTTGACTTTTGTCCCGTAGGGTCAAGTTTTGAAAAATCCCACTTTGACCCATTTAGAGTGCCCCAATCGAGTCCAAATGTATGACCGACCCCCACTAACTTTGGAGGGCCGATCCACCCATGCCAGTGGCACACCCCCTGGAACTCCCCTGGGGGGTTCCCCATACAAACATTTTAAAAAATCACCATTTTTGGCACTTTATTTTATTATTTTTTATTTATTTTATTTATTTTTATTATTTTATTTATTTTTTCTCTTTAGAAATTTATTTAGTCAGAACATATGTAAATGAAAAAATTAATTTAACTTAGTAATAGAAAAGAAAATAAAAAAAATTACTGTTTGAGGTCTTTTTTGCTTTCAAGTCTGGGCATTTTTTCTTTTCTATTACTAAGTTAAATTAATTTTTTCATTTACATATGTTCTGACTAAATAAATTTCTAAGGAGAAAAAATAAATAAAATAATAAAAATAAATAAAATAAATAAAAAATAATAAAATAAAGTGCCAAAAATGGTGATTTTTTAAAATGTTTGTATGGGGAACCCCCCAGGGGAGTTCCAAGGGGTGTGCCACTGGCATGGGTGGATCGGCCCTCCAAAGTTAGTGGGGGTCGGTCATACATTTGGACTCGATTGGGGCACTCTAAATGGGTCAAAGTGGGATTTTTCAAAACTTGACCCTACGGGACAAAAGTCAACAGTTAGGGGTAGTAGAATTCGTTTTAGAGGTATGGTTCCTTCGGCAAAGTTTCTTATTTTGATCCCTAGAATACGATTTTCCCTGAGCCATGGGCGATTTTTTTGCCTCCCCACAAATCGACCCAGCCTAATGTATGTGGTGCGCATAGAAATGTCTTGATACCATGCGCAGGACCTAGAAAGAGTTTGAGGACAGTCCCCAAACTAACCAAATGTGTCCATACTAAACACTTGATCGAAATGCGCTATGCATACGTATATATATATATATATATATAGAGCAATTCCATATGAAAACGATCAAAATTAGCAAATTTTTGGACGACCCCTCTCCGATTTTAAAATAAATAGTCTCAATCGATTGCCCAGCAAAAAATAATGTACCTACATATTTTTTTTTTTTATAGTGACTGGTTTAGTGGTGGTGTACACCACTGTCATGTGACAAAATTGAAGAATTCTTCATAAGGGACCTCATTGAAAGTTGTTCAGGCTTTAATTGAAAAATAAAATTTTCCTAATTTTTCTCAGAAATTTACCTTTTTTCCCATGAAAATTAAATTTTCCCATGAAAATTAAATTTTCCGATTTTCCACAGAAGCTCCTAAATTTTCCGGCTAATTTTTTTTTTGGATTCCTCATAATTTTTGCTTTAAGAATCAGCAATAAAAAAATGGGCCCGACTCCTTGTTTGGACAGGAGAGGAGCATTTAAGAGACCACCTTGTTCTCATTGTTTTTATATTTTTTATAATTGAATTATTTGTAATTATTTAACATTATTTTATTATTAAAAATACATTTTAAAAATTATTTTACAGTTAAAAATACATTTATGAAGAAAAAATCAATTTTTTTAAGAGCCCCAAGTTGAGTGTGTAGTGAATATGATCTGCCTGCCTTCACAAGATCGGCCATAAATCCATGGATAATAGCAGCAGTGGCATGTAATGGCACACCAAACCCGACTGAGGCTACAGGTCATAAAATGTTTTGTAAATTTTTTAAATTACCAGGTAATAAATATTTCGCCTAAAATGACACGTGCAGAAACAAGTCATAAAACACGGATTTTCCATAAATATGGCGAAATATTTATTACCTGGTAATTTAAAAAATTTACAAAACATTTTTATGAGCTGTGGTCGGCTTATTGGCAGTAACCAATTAAGTCCCTCTTTAAAAAACATTTATGACCAGTAGTTCACGCAAATTTTCCTATTAAAGAAAAGCAAATATCGCTTATTTTTTTTTACCTATTTTTTACCAAAAAATAAATATAAATACTTCACACACTCTGAGTCAAATTTTAGTTGAATACTAAACGTGAAAGTGTTAAAGTGTTTTTTTTTTGTAAAGTAAAGCTGTAAAGACAATTTAAAGTAAAATGAATAAATTTTGCTGCAATCCGTTTAACAAGAGTGGACATCGTTCGAAAAAGATAAAAGTGTTAAAATTAACTGGTGTTTCGAAGCGATACATGAATGAATTAAATATACAATACGGTGAAGAAGCAGAATTCATTTGCCCCAAGTGTAAAATCGATTTGTCTCAACAAGCAAATGCATTGAAACAAATGCAACCACAATCCGAGAGTGAAATGACAATTGAACAAAATGTTTCATCTGATAGTGAGGCAGACATTCCGATGGTCAATATGTCTTTGAGTCCTTTGAATGAGGCTATTACCACTTTAGGTGAATCGCCTATTACAAAAAGAAAGTTGCGAAGTGAAAAATACAGGAAAGAGAAAAAAGGGAAGGTTATGAGTGCAATCGCGACAATATTTGATGAAGGCTCTGATAACGAATGCAGTCAAGCAGATGACGTTGATGACGGCAAAAAAATGATTGAGCAGTTGAAAAGAAAATTCAATTTAGCGACCACTTTTCCGGAGAAATATCTCATTTTATCTGTGCTGCCTCAATCATGGTCTATACGCAAGATTTCTGAACAGTTTCAAACATCTTTTTACATCGCGAGAAGAAGCAAAGAATTAGTTCGACAGAAGGGCATATTGGCGACTCCCACCAAGAAATTTGGCTCAAGGACCCTCAGCGAAGCAACGGTGAAATTGATTCAAGATTTTTACTGCAATGATGACAACAGCCGCGCCTGCCCAGGTACACGTGACTATGTTATCACACGTGAAGATGCAGAAAAAGTACACAAGCAGCGCAGATTATTATGTAATCTATCCGAAGCATACCATCAGTTCAAAGAGAAATACCCAGCAGAAAAGTGGGATTTTCTAAGTTTGCTATCCTACGACCAAAAGAATGCGTGCTGGCATTAGACAGGCACGGAACGCATTCAGTCTGCGTTTGCATGTTTCATCAAAACATCAAATTAATGTTCTTTCCATGCAAGAAATTGAAAGTATTTCACGGTGAAATTGAAACATATAGGGACCTCCTGTCGAAGTCGTTGTGTGCATACCCCACGGAAAATTGTCATCTGTTCAAATGCGACAATTGTCCGAAGATTGACGAGCTAGAGCAATATTTGGCGGAAAAGTTTGAACAGCTGTTAATTCAGGAGGTGCATTTCAAACAGTGGATAATTAGCAGCGGCAGATGTTCCCTTGAGACCGTGGTAAAGCAGATTCCGGAATTCATCGAGGAATTCGGATTCAAGTTGAATGAACTGAAGGCGCACCATTTCATATCCGAGATGCAATCGAAATTTCTAAAGGAAAGTAAGGAGAAATTAGCCCAAAATGAATTCATTGTGATAAGCGACTTTGCCGAGAATTATATAAAATTGGATGTGACATAATGACAATCAACATGTAATTTCAATAGAATGGACAATTTAATGCAATCTGAGCGATATCTGAATGAATTACTTTTGTCTAATGGTATCAAATAAAATGTAACTTTTTGTATTAAATCTAATTTTATATAAATAAATTACCCCATTTTTTCGATCTGCCATTTTTCGGATCAAATTAGATCTAAGTTTATCCCCAAATATATTGCTGGATCTAATTCGATCTGGCACTTTTTCGGATCGAATTAGATCTAAGTTTATCCACAAATATATTGCTTCCAAATTTGAGATCAAATTAGATTTAAGTTTATCCACAAATATATAGCTGGATCTAATTCGATCCGCCATTTTTCGGATCAAATTAGATCTAAGTTTATCCGCAAATATATAGCTGGATCCGCCATTTTTCGGATCAAATTAGATCTAGGTTTATCCCCAAAGATATCATGTTGGCCCAAGGATGGAGCGTATTGATTTTGGTTAACATCGGTCCATGTTTAGACCTAGTCCCCATATAAGGATCCCCCAAAATTATATTGTTTATACTCTGCAGGTCGCAAATACTAAGATATTTTGATGACATTTGGTACACCGACCTATGTCGGCCCAAGAACGAAGCCTATTGATTTTGGTTAACACCGGTCCATGTTTACACTTAGTGCCCATATAAGAGTCCCCCCAAAATTGTCTTGGTTACACGCTGCAGGTCGCAAATATTAAGATATTTTAATGAAATTTGGTTTGCTGACTCACATGGTCCCGGGAACCATAGATAGAATCATTCCATATTTGAACTCTTCTTTTATAATTTTATAGAAAATTTTGACACAAGTCCCATTTTAACCCATTCGAATTTCGGATCCAAACATTAGTTGGCTTTAAGTCAGACTGGTGTAGGGTATTATATAGTCGGCATGCCCGACTTTATCCTTTTACTCGTTTTCATTAAATTAAACAAAAATTAATAAAATTAAATAAACTCTTCATTCAACCAAACATAAAAAAGACTTAGGAAAAAGACATTTGTTTTAAATATATATATCATCGCCTAAAATGCAAAAGGGCGTAATAACAAAAAAATTCAAAATCAAGTTTTTGATTGATTATGATGCACTATACTAAATACATGTCCCTACAAAAATTTAAACTTATATACAGAAATAAATCTATAGTCAAGAGAAGAAATATATCCTTTAATTCCAAAATATGTGTAATTCTACAATGTTTTTTGCTTCTCCTCTAAAAATATAAAAAGTGTTGTTACGCCCTTCTGCAATTCAGGTGACGATATATCGATTGATCGTTTGGTTTCACTAATAGCTCTTCCAAATGACGAATTGTAATTATTCTAAATTGGTGGAATTCTAAATGCTCGATCATATGATGGGTTGTTAACTACATTTGCTTACTTAGCCAACGGGTATGGCATCACCAAAAACAAAAGTTATAACGACATCGTTGTCACTAGATGGCACTTTGTTCAAAAAATTGACAATTTTCTTTTTTTTATTTAAATTGAAATAATAACAAACAAAAAAGCCAAACAAAAAAAGAAATTCTCAAATTTAATTGTTTTAACATATTTTGCGCTTGATTTTTTCTTATTTTGCGCAGTTTTCATCAATTTTTGAGTTTTTAAATATAGGCTCAGCTGATACTAAAGTGATATTAAATAGTTGCTCAGGTGATACTTAATATCAGCGCCCCTTACCGGTGAGTAGTGTAAATTTTTATTTCCTGTCTCTATAATTAATAGTCTCTGACTAAGCCCACTTTATAGAAAATTAAAAAAAAAACAAATACGGATTGTGTTTCCCGCTACACAGACATGTATATACCGAAAATTGTGACATTGATTTGACATATGTTTTACAAGCTGAACATTTGGTGTGGAATGACTCATATATACATATGTATGTACCCTACGGGGAATGAGGAGTCAATTGCCCTCCAAGAGCCTATCCCGTGACCGGTCAACCGAAGGCATATTACTAAATTAGTACAAATATGAACAAAAGAAAATTAATTAATTTTCTAAGTATTTCCTGATCCGTTATTTTCACTGTTGCTTTTAAAAAAACTCGACCGATACCGAAATAAAAAACAAAATTCGCCGCATATTTTTAAAAATCTTTTTTGTTTATTTTACTCTTTTATTTATTTTTAACTTTATTTTTTCACGATTTGCTTATTTTAGCTCCTATTTTAAATTTCTGTAATGTTTTGCTAAGAAATTTTAAGTTTTGTGTTTTCAACGTTTTTTTAATGTTAAAGCTGTTTTAGTTTTAACAATTGGTATTTCATTTAACTTTTCTTTTTAACTTAAGGGGAATTTTTTAAATTTTTATTTATATTATCAGAGTTTTTGAGGTAATTTTCTAATTTTTAATTGATTTTTTAATTTAACTATGGCCAACGCAAAAAACAAGTCAACTGCCATTAAGGGAGCTATCCCATGACCAGTCAAACGGGGGCATATTCAAGGCACTTTCACCATATTTGTGTGTGTTTTAATATTGTTTTCTTTTATATTTTTTTCTTTTCCATAATTTTTTTATTTGCTGTTTGTGTGTTTGTTTTTGTTTTCTCTTTTTTATTTGAACAGAAACGAAAAATATATAACTTAACCAACAGCCAGCCATCACGCATAAGCAATATTAGCTCAGACGGTAGAGCGTTTGCTTTACAAGCAGAAGGTTGTGTTATCGAGCCCTACTTCGACGTCAAGTAGATTATTTTTAATTCTTAATTTTTTATTAGTTTATTTGAAAAGCTATTATCAGACACACCACCTTACTGCCACAATGTGTCTAAACTGTGGCAATTGGTCATTTGACAACGCCATGTTAAAGTGATATATCTCTTTCAAACAAAAAGACCGATCAACGACCGGTCTCCGCCCCCTTGGGACCTATCCTGCGTGTCATCTGGGACTAGTCCCTTTCCCCGTAGTGTATGTACAGCGCATAGTTCGGGGACGTAGCCAAAAAGTTGCCCAAAATAAACGGTACTGTGAAAACTTAATTTCAGTTACATCAATAATAATTCGGTAGTAGCAACCGAAAATTTAATTTAATGCAACTGAACCATTCGATTGGTACAAATTCTACCGCCAAAAAAAACTAACTCTATCTAGCGTAAAACCGGCCTTTCTGGCAACACTATATAATTCCCTCATTGTAATTATTCAATCGTAACCCACTACGTATAAGTAACATTATAAAAACATAATAAAAATTACTCATACGTGTGTAGTACAATGAGTGTAATAAAATTTGTGATATTTTATTTAAATAAATACATTTCATTAATGGTTTTAAGGTTTACACACATATTTATCGTATACATAATAAAGTTGGTATATGCACATTAGGGTGTCCCGTTAGGGTGCGACACAAAGCGTATTAAATGCAGGAAAAAAATTTAAAAAAGTTTTAAAGGATCCAATAAATCCCTTCCAGCGATAGAAGTTCACGATATTGGTGCATTTCGACCAGAACCAGTGTTGCCAATTTAGCATATTTAATGCTAGATTTAGCATTATTTTAAATCATTTAGCATGAAAAAAATGCATCTAGCATATGGCATTTTTTTCAGCATTTTTCCAAAAAAAATTTTGCATATTTTTTACTTTTAATTATTTATTTTTTAAACAATTTGAAATAAATTTTAAGTTTTCTTTGTGTTGTTTTTTATATTCTCTACATTATATAGTTAAAAATAACACCAAATTTTATTATTTATTTTGAAATATATAATTCAAAATCACAGTTTATTCTAACCCTCATTTTTGAATAATTATCTCTTATTTTCCAATTTAAGTTTAAATGTAACCGAATATGAAAAAGAAATATTCTGGCATGTGATAAAAATCTAACGGTTTCAGATCGATCGACTTTGAAATTTCAATCCTGAATATTTCGTATTATTTTTAATTTAAAAGAGATAAGAAGACGTAAATCGATATATCTGATACAACTAAAGTGGTTTAAAAGAATTTCAAACTTCTTTGGCTTTTCTATCCATTATTTAATTTTTGATTTTCAACCCAATCGAACGAAATCAAAATCGATCGTCTTCCATTACATGCCACATTATTTTTACTTTTAGAGTAAGTGCTAGGAACTATTTTTATACGTACACATTAATTACACTGTGCTAGTACGCTGAATTCAATCGTGATATCAGTTTTTCAAAGTTAGCGCTCGTATTCACGATATTCGCAATTAAAAATTTTGACGCTACAGTACAAAAAAAAATATTTTTATACTTCTGGGATCATTTTTAATTATAAATTTATCAAATTTAATTAAATATGAATAACATTTTTTTTCCAAAAACATTTTTTTCTCCAAATAAAAACTACAATGTTATGTTATTTTGTGTATATTCAATAGGTTTTAGAAAAATATTTAATAGAGTTGAGAAAAAAAATTTCTTTCGAAAAGAAATAGCAAAAATTGTATTTAACAGAGTTGGATTGATTGAAATTTAAAAATTATCCCAAATAAAAAGAAATGAATTCACGACTGTAGATGACTTATTTTCAGTTTAATTGTAAAGTCACTAAAATACTTTTTTCTTATTTTTTTTAACAAATTGAAAAATTTTTTTATAAAATGTTTTTAGCATATTTTTTCTAGCATATTTTTTTGGTTTTTAGCATTTTTTAGCATTTTTATGAAAAAAATCTAGCATTTTTTCCTGAATAAGTTTTGGCAACACTGACCAGAACAATTGAAAATCTTTTTTGTTTCTGTGTAATCACGACACGATCATTGAAGAAATTACTAAAGTTCTGTTTTGATCAACTTTTCTTCCCTAATGTTACTTTTACGATAAAAAGCAGGCATAAGAATTATATTTATTTTTAGATAAAATGCCTTTATTGCAAAAGAGGACTGTAAAGTATTGTATACCGAATAAATTGGCTCGTCAATGCGAATCTTTGAAGATCCATAAAAAATGTATCTTTAGAATTATTGCAATTATTGTAGATGAAAGTTACCACATGAAATTTTTTGTTGAGCTTTAAAATAATGCTATCACAAATTCCAAATAGAATCTACATTTAAATTTTACAACGTATAGAGAAAAACTTAAATAAAACCCTCCTAGGACCAATCATAAGGATCTCGAGTTTTAAAATGTAAATATTACGATGTTTTATTAGTTGTATTTTCGCTCATACTATAACATTTAAAGCAAATCTACGTTTAACCGATTAAAGTATAAAAAATTATAAACAGTTGTTCGATTTTGCCAGCAAAACTTTTTGGGAAGTAACGCGAACAAGTAATGTTATATGCTAAAATCTATAAATGTTAAGTTTTCATCGTTGCTAATTATCCACGTTGCAATTTAACGTGCATACAAAAAGTGATGTATTAGTTTTTATCTTAAATACGCTTTCGCGTACTTTAAGATCTTTTCTGAGTTAACGGATATAGTTAAGTCGAAAAAACAGCTATTCTAATTAATTTTAATTTTAATTAAAATATTAAAATATCTTTTTTTAATTATATTTGGTAATCCAGCGATCACAGTTACGAAATTGGGTTCGAATATATCCATCTAGAAATATCTTAATGAAAATATTGCTCATGGTTAAGGCTAAAGTCCAATGACAGTAAAAATATAATACCAATTCTATTTAAATAAAATATATCACTCAATCCAAAATATCAGTTTCTTCTATCAATTTAAAAATTTTAATTTTTATAACAAAATTTTGGAATGTATTATATTTTTTCATTTCATATTGTGAGGTCGATTTGAGATACACTTTCTTTTCTTGAGTGTACAATTGTTGTCATCACTAATTGTAGTCGATAGGGGTTTTTTTAAAATTTTAATTTCAATCACGCTAGCTTTTCAAAATTAATTGTCATTGGTTTGAACATTTTTTTATAATTAAAAAAAAAAGAAATTTGAAAGCAAAGGGTTCTTCTTTTTTTTTGTTGAGGGCCAAATAGATTTTGCAAAAGATTATTGCCGGTTTCAATTGGATACTATAAAGGAATATTAATATTGGTAAGAAATTCAATTTGTTATTATGTAAATAATTTTATAAATTTGACAATGGTTCGTTTCTTTGTAGAAACTTGTAGGGAAGGCCTACATATTGTGGTAATTTTTGTACGTGATAGAAGAAAGGACATCTTTTTCAGCAAATATAACTATTTGTTCCGGTTAGTGTTAAATATATGTACTCCGTCTTCCTTGGATAATACAATTGCTTATGGGCGCACCGCGCTTACGAAAATACAAGTCAAGTTGCCCAATTTCTATTGGCAAATGTTTAGAGTTCCGGTTGCAGCGTAAAATTAAACTAAACCTACTCGTTAAATATTACCGTGTAAAATTCTTATGGATCTATTCGTAAAACGTTATCATTAAAAACCAAATCACGAAAAACCCACCCTTATTTTACACACAATAAGGTTGTCACTATATAGATAATGACTTTAAAGATACCTTAAATTTTGCCATTGTTTCCTTTTATTCTAACACTTTCAATGTTAAAATCTTTTGCCAATTTCATTTTGACGTATTTAATATTTATCAATTGTTTTTATTATTAAATGTTCCTAAAATTTATTAAATAATATCAAAAGTCTAATATTTCCCATAAACGGTTCCCTAATAGTCATATAAATTTACTCTTTTCACATATATCCAAATATCCACACTTTCATTCTTTCAACATTTCACTCAATTGTGAACTCTCTGAGAGTTACTCATACACCTTAATATAAATAAGATGTTAATATTCTACAAGCAAGAAAATATCTCCATTCATCAGGCGCCTGTTGTTCACGAGAAAAATTTCATGTAAGTTAAATTTTATTCATATTTATAAACACTCAATTATTCATTCAATTACACTATGCGACGGTCAAAATCGGGATGGGATGAAACCAACGGGAAATGTTATATCGGTCAAAAACAAGTTATACGTGTCCCGGCGTTTCGCTGGGTCACCTCTAGGAATCGAGATATATCTTTTTTTTGACATAACTCGAGAACCACTTGTCCGATTTTGCTCAAACAATTTTAAAAAAATTAAAAATTACAAGTCCTTTAATCTGTTCACATAACGTTTTTCTATATACTCAACAGTTTTGCCGGTAAAAATAAATGTTTGTTACCGCTACCATAAAAATCAATAACCTTTTGTTTATTACTTTTTTTTAATATTTTAGGCAAAAAATATTTTTTTCTTCATACATTTATTTTTACCGGCAAAACTGTTGAGTATATAGAAAAACGTTATATGAACAGATTAAAGGAATTGTAATTTTTAATTTTTTTAAAATTGTTTGAGTAAAATCGGGCTAGTGGTTCTCGAGTTATGTCAAAAAAAGACCACTGAAGGTCAAATCGATATATCTCGATTCCTAGAGGTGACCCAGCGAAACGCCGGGACACGTATAACTTCTTTTTTACCGATATAACTTTCCCCGGTAGTTTGAATCCTTCCCGATCACTGACCCCTACCATTTGTCTCACAGTGTTATTATTCATAAATATTCATATTCATAGTTGTTCTCTTATAATTAAATAATAAACAAGAATATTTTTTTGAGCTCTTATTAATTGAGTGACTTATATCAAATTTTGTTACACCAAACTTTAAGTGGAGAAAAAGTATTCTTGTATATCAGGGTTGGAAAATTTGGTATCTAAGAATATCTTTGGACAGTTAAATTACTAAATGATATTTGGTGAACTTTGACCACATAATGGTATTGACTATTAGGAAGTATGGAATTTTGATTAATTTTAAAAAAAATAATTTTATTAACTTTATTTTATCTGAAACTATTCAGAATAATTACTTTTAACTATATGTAATTTCACTATAGTATAAAAAAATGAATAAACCTTACGTTAATTTCGATTTCATGGTTGTTAAATTAGTAGTTAACGAGAAGTATACGAAAGGTAAAGTCGAATAAGTAGATATGGGAATTTGGTTGGTTAGCATGGTATGGAGGGTTCAGACTAGGGGCACGAATTTCAACATAT
Organism: Leucophora obtusa; assembly: GCA_949987735.1. NCBI lineage: Eukaryota > Metazoa > Arthropoda > Insecta > Diptera > Anthomyiidae > Leucophora > Leucophora obtusa. The sequence continues at coordinate 11,634 of CATLKA010000145.1, forward strand.
CGTGCCCAATCAATCATCATCCCTCCATATCGCATCGTAATCATCAAAAATCATTTCTTTGCTACTTTTTTTTATGTTGTCGACTCTTATACTTCCTCGAAGGAGAAAAGAATCTCACCCCATTTTCCCTGAGCACGGTCGGAAGTTAAAAGTAGCACCTTCTCCTAAGAGGCAGGCGTAGAAGAGGGTATGAGTCGTCACAATATATATGGGTGATATCAAAAAATGTGATAAAAACCATGTAACCAGTTAATTTCTACACAGAGGGAATTTTACTAGACGAGTTTTAATGAAAATTTTCAGTAAACTAATGAAGTTTTCTTCACAATGAAAAAATTCTTAAATTGAATGAAAAACCTTCATATATTTTATGAAACCAGTTTTAATGAAACTTTTGCATTGAGTGTATGCAACTTTTAGAAAATTAAATGAAATTTTTCACAAAATTTTATGAAAAATTCCATTAATTTAATGAAAACTTTCAGTGAACGAGTTCCAATGCAACCTCATTGGTTTTATGCAAAAATTCATTAATATCACGCAGATAATTCTCTCAGTGTAATGCATGGATTACATTTGAGTTATATATTTAGATATATATCAGCGAATTATCTATTTTACAAAATGTATAACAATCTGATCAAATTTGTGGTTAATAAATTCATAAAATTTGTGACCAATTTTATAGGCCAAATGCAAACTCCGTAACCAGTAACTCATAAGGTTTTTAAACTTTAATATCTTATATTTTAATAACCAATGAAGCTAAATACTAACTGTAAGAATTTTTATGAAGAGAAAAAGTAACGTTTTTAATAAAAATTAAATTAAATACGTTTGGATTTTTAGCATATTTAATTCCTTTAATGAAATTAATGTATATCCCGATAAAATAAAATTAAAAAAAAATAAATAAATTTTACAAACTTTTTCGTATATCTATGCTAACACGACTTCAACTCTGTAACGATTTTTCGTCACAATTTTTGTTAAAAATGCATACACCAGAATTTTGGCGTTATCTATTCATTGTATTGCGAAAAGTATAATGTTATTTATACTCAAATTATAATTGGACTGTAGATAATCGTCTAGTATAATATACTTGAAGTTTTTCTGCAGCATGTAACATTCCCGAGATGAAAAATATGTCTTTAGTAAGATTTGAAAAAATGTTGTAAACCCCGTTCCTAATTTTTACACCAAACTATTTAACGAGTGAGAAAAATAATAGCATATTTAGATTCACCTTGTAGGCATCATATGATTTTGTTTCGGAAAGAAAGTTCTGACAGAGCGTTTCTGCAAGAAAACGAAAAAAGTAATCAAATGTAAAGTCCGTTACTGTAAACTCCGTAACCAAAATTGTTTGCATCAGATTGCATTCAAAAAAATGTAGGTAAATGTTTAAAATATTTTATGCGTCAAAAGATGTTTCAACTAATAATTTTGCGTCAGGTCAAAAAAAGTTATCAGTTTTATACCCTAAACTGCTGGAGCGAAAAACGATTGGTTTTGAATTTCATTGGTTTGGAATCGATATTTCGAGCCATTACTAGGGTTTGGGATTTCCCGGACTTTTTTATTTCCCGGGAAACGGGAATGAAAAAATTTGATTCCCGGGATTCCCGGGAATCCCGGGAAATATTTTTGAACAAAATTGTTAATGAAAACCACCTATATAAGTAATTTTTGTTTAAAAAAACACTATTTCAAAACAAATGCAGTCCGTGTAGTGAGAATTCAAAGTAAAAAATATCAGAATGTTGAACATTTGATTTCACATAAATTACTCGCAGCACTGCCAAATGAATTGCATGATTCCAGCAGAAAGCACCTACTACTGGACTGTCGGAAACAAACCATTTCATCACACTTGGCCCATTAGATATGGTGGCCACAATGTTATTTTCCAAAGACAAATAAAACTCTTCTAGTCTTATTTCTACAATTCTTCTTATTTCATCAGCATTACATCTTCCTGATATATAAACCAAGCCCAGGTTATATATATACATATGTTCAAATATCTCTTTTGTGATATTCTTGTCCATTCATCTAAGATTATAGTAAATCTCCTATTGTTAGAAATATTGCTCGATATTTCTTTTATCATGATATCTTTTACATGATTGTAGTAATTTAATATAATGTTCTTTACATCGGATTCATTTTTTTGCAATGCTAGGTTTTTATTATAAAAACTTTCTCGAATAAACGAAGATCTAGTTATCGTGCGGATTGACTGCGGCTAATTTGAATACCATTTCAGGAAATGTTCGCCCTACCATAAAACCTTTAATGCCTATTCAGCTTACACTTTTTTCCTCGGGTACTTTGCTAATTTTAGCTGAAACGTTATTCTTGTTGTTGTTTTCTTCAAGAGAAGTTGCATGACCATCAATTTTTTTTTTGAGAACCAAATTTAGATGTCGGATTACCAAATTTAGATACCACCGTTAACCATTAGTCTTTTTTTTCACATTTATTAATGAAAACGTTACTTATAAAATTATTGACCCTTAATATAAAGGCACATCTACACGGGATAGAAAAATCGCTAGACTTTTTAAAAATACAGCTCTGTACAAGTCTACGAAATGTAATCTCTAGGGCATTGACAATTGCTGTCATACATAACTTCTTTAATAAGTAACAATTTTTAAGATGTCTTCTAACATTATTGAACATTGTAGTTTATTAAATGCATCTTTTGGTATTTGGAGAAAAAAATTATTCTTTAAAATACAACAATTTTATTAAAAACAAATATTTGACAACTAGAGATGATACATTTACGATAAAAACTTGTGCCAACTATATTAGAGATGACAAATTAGGCGTAAAAGGAGTATTTTAAATTTAAAGTCGACTTATTTTTAACCAAACGGTTTTGTTTATTTTGTGTATGAAAACCTTACAAAAATATTTATATTTTCAAATATTTTGATTGGTTGAAAATAAATTAACCAATCAGAATGCTCCAAAACCACCCAATATTTTAACTAAAATCGACTTTACCTAAATTATACATTTGAAAAATTTAGATAGTAAGGGCGATTATTTGTAAGAAACAAAGCTTTTTTTCATATTCCTTTTAAACATTTTACCAAGTTTTTAGGTTTTACTAGTTAAATTTTGAATAAGTTATGCGAAAAATCTTTATTAGTTGAAATGCTCCTAATTACTTGGCAAAGATTTTATTTGTGTGTCAAATAAATGTATTCCCTTTTAAAAGATTTTAACAATGACATTTTTGTTTCGGTATTTAAAATGTTTTTTATGACTAAAATTAAAAAATCCTATTCGAAACAAAAACAATTTAAAAAATTTAATATTTTTAAAATTTCCCGTTTTCCCGGGAAAAATAAATTATTTTCCCGGGAATTCCCGGCAAACTTTTCCCGGGATTTCCCGGGAATTCCCGCCCGGGAATTCCCGAACCCCAAACCCTAGCCATTACTGACATTAGTTTGACAAATTATATTTGTTTCAAATAATTTAAGAATTTTTTGATCCCGAAATGTTATGTTTTTAATATATTAATTTAATATATTTTGTAACTTCGCAACCGCTGATTGGATTTTAAAAAATATATATATTTTTGAAAAGCATTTAAAAGGACCAAAAATACCAGGGACCGTAACGGTTATAAGTGATATCAAAAACGTTCTTTTATAACAGTTAGTTTGTGACTTAAAAAAGAAAAAGGCCATCTAAAACCGTTATTTTGCAACATAAAAATAAAAGGACGGATAAAACTCTTAAAAAGACAGTTTTATTTTGCCGTCATAAAATAAAACTGATTTGAAGATTTTATTTTCCCGTCATAAAATAAAACTCATTTGAGGAGTTTTATTTTTCCCGTTAGAAATTTAAAACTCATTTCATGTAAATTGACACCCTGATCAAAAATTAAACTAAATATACCAAAAAATTACTTTTAAATTATGTTCATTAAATTAATTAAATAAATTACTACACACATTTTATCAGGTAGATTCAATAAAAAGAGACAGTAAAAATTAATAAAATAAAGAAAATGAGTTTTGTTTTAGGCAGAAAAAATACAACTCCTCAAAAGAGTTTTATTTTATGACGGTTTATTTTATGACTGCAAAAAATAATAAAAAAAGGTGAGTTTTATTTTAGATGAAAAAAAATTAAACTCCTCAAAAGAGTTTTATTTTAGACGGAAAAAATAAAACTCCTCAAAAGAGTTTTATTTTATGACGGCAAAATAAAACTCTCTATTTAACAGTTTCATCCGATATTGTTTTCTTAAGATCACCATAGATTCTGAATTAGCTCTTCAATACGAATCTATTGGTATATAACAGTATAGGTCTCCGTTGGCTTTAACATAAAGAGTTTTTGAGTAAAAATTTTCTGGATAACTGTTATTTACGGTCCCTAAAAAAATGCAAAATTAAAAAAAAAATTTTGTGGAATGAATTGTATTTTTAATGGCGAAACCGCCAATTTTATAAACACAAATTTAATATTATTGAAAAGCATATTGAAAACGCAAATAAGAAAAACTAATAATTTGAAGAAAATTTGTACGCAGTTTTTTTTTTGTTATATCTTTTACTTGTGGAAATGTAAACTCCGTTACCACAAAAAAATTAAAATTGTGCAAAAAAAGTTATTGCGACAACTTGTAGAAGAGATTTTTTGCAATTAGGTTTATAATGACTAAACTTACTGATTCCATTAAGAAAAAACCGAATTATTAACACTTTTTGCTGCTCTCAAGTTTGGCCCAAAAACTTATCACATTTTGTTTATTTCACCCATATACATATTTGAATTCAAAGTTAGACAATAAGTAATTGTAAATATCTGAGTTCAAATCACGGCAAAGATATAAAGTTTTTTTAAAATAATTTTTTTATTCATTGATATTAAGGCGCAATTATTTTTAAATTTTATTTAAAAACAAATGTGCTAATTCATTAAATACAAAATGTAGTTGGACTTTAAAGTTTGCTATAGGTAATTCTTGATTCATTATAAATTAATGTTTCGTTTTAATACTGGCAAAACTATTATTTTCCCTCTTACATCAAATAAGTTGTAAATGATGCACAAATTAACAAGATTAACTTAAAGATTAAATTAAAGATTAACAAGATAACCAAAAATACAAAATTAAAAAAAAAATAAAATTTTTTTTCTTGGAATGAATTGTATTTTATTCGCGAAACCGCCAATTTGATAAACACAAATTATATATCATTAATACGAAAAATGAATAAATTGAAGAAAATTCGTACGCAATTTTTTTGTTATATCTTTTGTTTGCAGAAATGTAAACTCCGTTACAACAAAAAAAAATTAAAATTGTGCAAAAAAAGTTATTGCGACAACTTGTAGAAGAGATTTTTTGCAATTAGGTTTATAATGACTAAACTTACTGATTCCATTAAGAAAAAACCGAAATATTATCACCTTTTGTTTCTCACACATTTGGCCCAAAAATTTATCACATTTTTTTATTTCACCCATATATATTAGCATTATTTCAAATATAGATTTCTTTGTAGTTTTTTTTTTTAGTTCTCTAGTAAGAAAGGCTTCAATAAAATATTGTATAATTTAATATAATTATATCTAATCAGGCGTGATTAATGTGTATCATATATAATTGTATGTAATTCAATCAACCCGAGTAGAAAAGTTTTGATATAATAATATATTATATATAATCATATGTGGCATATATTAAAATATATAATTAGACATGTCGTTATGTATATCCATATACAATTATATATGACGTCTTTTTCCAAAATTGTTCCTTATATTATGCCATATATAATTTCATATAATTAGATATCGGCCTTCATAATATTAGATATGGTATATATGATTATATCCCAGTGTAGAAAATCATTACCAGATATGTAGTTATGTAACTACATACTTGGTAATTGTAACTAGTTACTTTTGTTATTATCTTCCTTATTACCTTTATATGGCGATGTCGCGAAAAATAATGAGTTATGGTTACACACCAGCATACAAAAAATCAAAAAATATATCGATACCTATGTGCTTACCAGTATTGACAAAAATAATGAGTCTAAAAATAGATTTTCCAAAAAATAAATTATATTTAAAAAAATATTTTTTTTTGTATTTTTTTTTTTTAAATAAAATTTGCTGGTGCGGGAATCGAACCTGGGTCTACAGATTGCCAGTCAATAGCTCTACCATCTGAGCTATATCGACATGTAATATTTAATAGATAAAAACATAATTGACCTGCTGCACACAAGGAAGCTTACTCGCCAACATACAAAAAATCAAAAAATATGTGGTTACATATATCCTTACCAGTGTTTAAAAAATATTGAGTCTAAAAATATATTTCAAAAAATTTTCAAAAAAATCTAGAAAATTATTTTCTATTTGAAATAATGATAAAAATAAGTCATTATCAGTAACTCATTATTATATGTTTTAAAATAATGCAGAAGGTAAGTGGGTATCATTACTGGTAGTCCAAAAAATAATGATATGTCATTACCGTTTCTACACTGGGATATTACATAGCATGGCTGATGTTATTGCATATATAGTTGTATATAGAGCTATATCTTAATATATATGGCGGCATTTTAGGAATATATAATTATATATGGTATCATTTAAACAATATATAAATATATATGGTGCCAGTTAAACTATATATTATCATATATGGTGGCATTTAAACAATATATGGTCATATATGGTACCTCATGAACAAAATCTTAAATACAGTTGCAGATATCATAATATATGCTACTAAATATAGTGCCATATATATTTATATATGGTGTTATTTAAGCAATATATTAGCATATATGGTGCCATTTAAACCTTATATTATTATATATGGTGCCATTTAAACAATATATGGCCATATATGGTACCTCATGATCAAAAATTTTAATACAGTTCCAGATATGATAATATATGATTCTATATATAGTGCCATATATATTTATATATGGTGTTATTTAAGTAATATATTACTATATATGGTGCCATTTAAACCATATATTATCATATATGGTGCCATTTCAACAATATATGCTCATATATGGGACCTCATGAACAACATTTTTAATACAGTTCCAGTTATGATAATATATGCTATCATTTATAGTACCATATACTTTGATATATCGTATCATTTAAACAACCCGAGTAAAAATAGTTACATATAGTCGAATATGTGATTAAGTTATATCTGTATAAATATGCAGTTTCATCCGAAGAATGGCCCGATATATTTTTATCAATTTTTATCTAAATGTATCAGTTTAGATCTGACCTGATTAAATTTTGTGTTTAATAAATTATGTGTTTTTGACCTGATACAATTTTATCGGTTTGATCGTAATTGGTTCAATTTTATATAAATAAAATATAATTGTATCCGACATTTACCTTATACAATTGTATCAAAGTTTTTAACTGATGTCAGGTCAAAATTGGGATAAAACTATATAATTTTGTATACAAATATATCTATTTGAACCAAAACTGATACCATGTGATATAAACCAATAAAATTATATCAGGTCAAAAATCTGATACAATTTCATCTGATTAACACATAACTTAATCACGTCAGATCTAAAATGATGCAATTAGATAAAATCTGATAAACAGCTGATACAATTTTATCAGGCCATTTTTCGGATCAAATGGTACATAGATGACTCTAAGTTATATATTACCATACAAAGCTCCATATTGTTTTTTTTAATAGGGAACATACCATATATGTTGCCATTTAAACAATATATGGTCATATATGGTAACTCATCAGCAACTACAATATTAACTGTATTTCAGAAGCTCTTAATTGTATTTCAGAAATTTTAAATGTATTTCAGAAACTATGGAATGTGTTTCAGGAATTTATTAATTGTATTTCAGAAATAATCAAATCTATTTTAGAACTTGTTGATTGTTTATCATAGTTAATAGAGAAAAATTTCTAAATTACATTTCATAATTTCTGAAATACAATTGATAGTTTCTGGAATACAGTTTGATAATTTCTGAAATACAGTTGTGAATTTCGGAAATACAATTAATAATTTATGAAATACAATTGATAAAACTGAAATTCAATTGATTATTACTGAAATACAATTGATAAATCTTAAAAACAATTGATACAATTGTAAATAGTGTAGAACGTTAAAAAGATGCAAATAAAATTATTTTTTTTTAAATTCTATTTAATAAAAAAAATATAATTTTATAAAAACATTTATAGAAAATAGAATTATAATTTTATAAAAAGAAAATCTTTTTATAAAAAAAATGCATAGCCGTGAACGGTATCGAACTCGAGACCTTCTGAGTTTAAACCTTATTTTAACAAAATATTGTAATTTTTATAAAATCAGTGCTCTGCCAGTGTATTATTTTTTGAACTGTTGTCAATATCTGTCTGGGATTTTATTTAATCCCAAATAAATGGAGATTTTACGTAGCACCCAAATATAATGCGGGATCTAATTTTATCTGTCATTTTTCTGGATAGTTTTAGATGTCAATCCCCAAATATATTGCTAAATCTAATTCGATCTACCATTTTAATATGAAAATAAATTGCTAGATCTAATTCGATCTGCAATTTAGGGGATAAATTAAGATCTTACCCCCAAATATATAACTGGATTTAATTCGATCTGCAATTTATCGGAAAAGTTAAGATCTTACGCAATCCCGAAATATATTACTGGATCTAATTCGATCTGCCATTTTTCGGATCAAATTAGATCTAAGTTTATCCACAAATATATTGCTGGATCTAATTCCATCTGCCATTTTTCGGATCAATTTAGATCTAAGTTTATCCCCAAATATATTGCTGGATCTAATTCGATCTGCCACTTTTTCGGATCAAATTAGGTCTAAGTTTACCCACAAATATATTGCTAGATCTAATTCGATCTGCCAAAATTGAGATCAAATTAGATCTAAGTTTATCCACAAATATATAGCTCTATCTAATTCGATCCGCCATTTTTCGGATCAACTTAGATCTAAGTTTATCCACAAATATATAACTGGATCTAATTCGATCCACCATTTTTCGGATCAAATTAGATCTAGGTTTATCCCCAAAGATATCATTGGACCTCCCAATTTTGAGATATAACTTGATCTTAGTTTATCCCCATATATACAATGGGATCTAATACGATATCATTGGATACACCCAATTTTGAGATCTAATTGGATCAGTTAGATATTACAGCAGTTCTTAAACAATATCAAATTGGATATGATTAGATATTGCGCGAGATCAATTTTTTTTACTCGGGTTATTTTATGTACCCGAGTAAAACGGGTTATACATTATTTTATATTATTTAATACAATTATGTCTCGTTATATATTGCTTTGTATGGCAATATATATAATAAGACATAAATTTCGTCTTTTCATGTTTAATTTAAGATTTTATCGAAATCAATGGATTTCGATTATTTCATGACATTTTTCTAATTTTTTTAAGTGAAAGCCCAAAAATAAAAGCTTCATTTGAACTTTTCTCACTTTCAAAATGAAAATCTCACCTTTAGTGAAAAATCCAGTAATGATTTATGGAAATTATTTGAAATTTAATTTTATTTAGAATTTTTTTATTTTATGGATTATTCTTAATCTATACTATAGCTCGTATAAGTACTGATTAATGTGTATATACTTTTTATGTATGCAGTTTCACATCAAGACTCGCAAACTTATTAGATTTGCTTAGTTCACACGATACACGCAACCTTACGTGAATTCCACATTGTTTTTCAGTACAATATTTAATAAAAACAGAAATACGAAAATTTTTATCCAACTGGACCTAATTGCATCAAATTTTAAATATTAAGATATTATTTCATACAATAATGTCTGGTCAAAATTCGGATTAAATTGTATATGATTTAAAGTAATTAAATCCAATTTGATCCACGTAGATACAATTGTATTCACCATTTTTCGGATTAAATTGTATGTGATTAGTTATTGTATTTCATCAAATTAGATATGTCACCATATCATCTTTTTTAATCGGGTAATTGCATATAGTAACTTATAGTTACATATGGCTACATATGCTTTTAAATTCAAGCAGATATACTTTTATATATTCATATGTTAGATATTTTTCCTCAAAGGTTTTAATATGGAGACATATGTGATTTTATATTATTACATACTGGCCTACATATAATTGCATGTGCTATATATAAGTAAATAAAGTAATATATTACAGATATAATTACATATACGTTTATATATAATTTAGTATGACACTATACATAATAATATATGTGGAGCCATATAAGAAATATTTCATAATTTGTGTTAGATATGATTATATATTGACGAATAAGAACCCATATATAACTTAATATGGTTCCATATCTACAATATTTCATGATTTCTTTAATATATAACAATATATAAATATATAAATTGTATATATACACTCTAAAAAATGCTTGTAAATTCACTATTATAATGCATGCAAATTATTATGTAATATAACACATAATGCCTAAATTTAGACACCAAATATGTTAAATTCTTGTATACACATTTTTGTCTGCAAAAGCAGACAATATAATAGGCATTTTTGTATTTATAATTACACACTTTGTGTGTACAATTAACAATTTGTGTTTAAAAATTAATATTAGGCATAATGTGCGTAAATGTACAAACATTTAAAAGTAAAACTTGATTTGTCATTTAAAATATTTGTGATTAAATGAAAATTTAAATAACATTTAAAAAAATCATAAAAAATTATTAAAACGCGATAAAAGTTTAATTATATTATTTTTAATCATTAAGCTGTATTTGCTGATACTATATTAGAAGGTTTGTATATGAAGAATTGTTCGTAAAAGAAAAAATGCAGGCTAGTTTTGTAGTGTTTCTAATTACAATAATTATAACATCTGTTAAATTTAGAAAGACGTTTATGTGTTTCTGCACATTCCGTTAGTGGTTTCCCATTCTCTTGCATGCGCTTTGGTTTTTAGCGCTATGTTGGTGCAAGTGTTAATTGCAAAGGTGTGGCTTTCGCAGAACAAAGAATGGTCTGCATTTGTGCAACTTCAACCAAGTCTTCGGAAAATGCTTTAAATACAAGATAAGTACCCTGCGATTTTAGTAATACAACTGGACGGCATCAAAATTGTCTTCGTTGAAATGGTACCCTGTTCTTACAAATGTTAATTTGAGTCTAAAGCATATATGGGGGAAAAGCTTTGAATGATTACTTTTTCCGTATAAATGCTAATTCCAAAGCATTGCCATTTATAAAAAAAAACTAAATGCTAATCTATTTTTACAATAATAGCATTTTTACGAAATCCGCAATAATAAGACCAGCGATAATATTTGAATTCTATGGTTTATATCTCAAGTTTTGAGATTGTTGTAGAAAGTATTGTAATACAATGAATCTTTCGCAATTCGAACTTTGATACCCATTGATTCTAAATATGTTCCCTAAATTTCTCCAACATGTCTCGAAATGGATATTTGAAATAAATATGTGAAAATATCCTTTACAATATTTAACTTTGATATTTGCTTTTATTCTTTAAAAAAGGAGAAAAATATTTCAAAACTTTTCACTGGTGTCATAAGATGGTAGTTTCATCTATTACCTACCGCATTACACTCCACAACTGTTTGAAATTTGTCGTCCAGCTTTATAAGATTTCTGACAATATCGTTTTTTTCAATACAATATCCCTCTTTTCTACACAGCCTAGTGACAGTAACGTCCGTGGTAGCAATATCAAGAGTACGCTGGGTAATACCAACGAAAGCAGGAGCAATGATCCTAATGGTGAATAATCGGTATTATTGCTGACAAATGTCTTGAAACCAACAGCGATTGATGTTAATTCTGCTGAAGTAGAAGCGAAAGTAGCAGATCTAGCGGTCAAATGTAACACAAAACATTGTAGTACAAAAACTTTGATTACCGAATAAAAATGTTTTTATAAATTCATAAATTTTAAATGTTTTATTTGAAATAAAAATTTTAAGTTTATTTAATTGCAAAAACATACCATAAAAACACACGTATTTTCATTGTATTTTCAACTATTTAAATATGCATTTCTAAGCATAATGTGTCTAACTTTACTTGTTAAAAAGGTTTTTTTTTACGCATAACAAAGGTACATTTACACACCAGAAGTAAAATTTCGGAATATTTCATACGCACTTTTTATATAATGTTACACACTTTGTGTGTATGAATATTACACACATTGTGTGTACCATTTCAAATTTACGCACATAGAGTAATTTTGCAGACATTATAGTAGGTAAAAAGTTACCTACTATAAATCAGGGTTTAAAAAACTACGATTCAAAAAATATTTTTGCTTTTTACTACTGCTACTACTACAAACAATTCATGTAGCTTTAGTAATAGCATCTGCCTGCTACTTAGTTTATACAAATTGGCAGTCATTGTTTTTGATCAACTTGATTTTTGTTCTTGTGCTACTACTACCACTGCAAACAAAGCACGGAGCATTTGTAAACAGTAAGAGCAGAAAAACGAAATGAACAACTACTACTGCTACAACTACTACTGCTACAAAAAAAAAAAAAACAGCAAGAGCAGAAAACGAAAAAAACAAAGTAGTAAAACATAGAAAAACGAAATATGACTCCTTTCATGCTGAGTAGTTTTTTTTAGCGAAAGAATAAATGTTGTTGGTTTATCGGATGTGTTTTGGGCGCATATAAAATTACATAATAAACTTGAAATGTTTTAATTAAAAAAGCGGCTTATAAATTAATAAAGGTTTATGAGTTCATATTTGAATATGTTTGACCCTTTGTATGCAATATGATTATAATCAGTACCAGTACACTCACAAAAAAAGCACGTACAAATAGTTTAAAATTCAACTAAAATAACAGAATATACTCGTATTTTCGATGAAGTTGAGCATCACGGCCTGCTAAATAATTTAAAAGAAACGTAGTTTAATGGAAATTAAATTATTCAGATGAAATCAGCATATCGTTGCTGCGCCTAAGAAAATAGCTATTTGTTTTCAAAAATTAGTTGTGGAACACCTAAATTAGGTCTGTGTTGTGTGTATTGGCCATTTTTTTTTTTTGGAAGTAATTCTTTTATAAATGAAAAGCTTGAAGTTTGGTTTATATGTGTGTAAAAAAATAATTTCCAAAAAGTTCCGCAAAACGCTGAAATAAAGCAGATTTGTATGTCTCCTCACAAAAAAGTTTATCGACAAATAGCTATTTTCTTAGGAGCAGCGACCAATATGTTTGTTGATTAAAAACAAGTAAAAATTCAGTTTTATGTTTGATGTTCCTATTTTACGGATATATAACAAAAATAATCTGCTACTGTCAGTAGTATTTTCTACATGGTCATTTTAAAGTAGTTTTTAGTACACTCATATAAAAAAGTTAGTGCAAAATTTAAACCCGTTCTGATTCAATTAAACTAATTTTTCCGTTATTTTGTCTTTAAATTTAACTCAGTTTTAGCGTTCTTAAGCCTAAACCAGATAAACGCAGTGTCAACAGTATTTTATTTTAGGACTTCGGTTAACGATTTTTGTCGAAACTTTATAAAAAGTATATTTAATAATCTGGCTAATTATGGGATAATCTTCAATGTGAAAAATAAAAAACGCTAAATCTGACGTGACTTCGTATTTTTAAAACAAAAAGCCGCAAAATTGTTTTCATTAGCACCAAATAATTACAAAAATATTATCTTTTCAATCAAATATATGGATTATATAAAAGGTTAAAATCATAATCTGTGATATTAGATACTGAGTGTAAAAAAAATCCATAAAAATCTCCAACCACTTCCTAAATCAGCGTAAAAACCGTCCGTCGCCATTTCAAGAATAAAATCTCCAAATAGTTTGTAAATCGCCACGTTTGGCAAGAAATCGCTGTATCTGACAACCCTAACAACAAATATTGATCTACGTCACTGTTGGTAAAAGTGGCACAAAAGTGCCATTTGTGGCACTATTGAATGTTCAATGGCACCATGGCACTTTTTATAGAATTTTGGCACTTTTTAAGAAAATTTCTATATAAGGTGTCTTTTTTTCGAATTTTATACCTATATCTATAACGACTTGTAAAAAAACGACTATCCGTGCTTACCTGATTTTCTTTTATTTTTTATAAACAAACAAAATTTAAACATTTCGGGTCGCCTTTGTACAAAAGCTGTTTTTGTACAAAGACTTCGCCGGAACTTGAAATGGAGCAATAATATTGTGTGCCCTGTTGTACCTTTTCTTATCTTAAATACAACAATTTTTCATTTCATAACGATTATTCAATAATAGTCTGTTATTATTTAGTCTTTTGTTGTTTCAGATATTTTATGCAGGGGTATGTCATCACCAAAAACAAAAGTTATAACGACATCGTTATCACTAGATGGCACTTTGTTCAAAAAATTGACATTTTTTTTAATTGAAATAACAAACAAAAAAGCAAATAAAAAAGAAATCTCAAATTTTATTATCTAAACATATTTTGATCTTGATTTTTTCTTATTTTGCGTAGTTTTCAACAATTTTTGAGGTTTTAGATATAGGCTCAGCTGATACTAAAGTGATACTAAATAGTTGCTCAGGTGATACTAAATTTTAGCGCCCCCTTACGGTGAGTAGTGTAAGTTTTGATTTCCTATCTCTATAATTAATAGTCTCTGATTTTATGAAATAAAAAATTATAAAATTTCAAATATTTTTATGACAAATATTTTTGTTTACATTTGAAAGAGAAAAGCCAAGAATTGTAAAGACTTGGTAGCATTTTTATAACTAATTAATTTTTAAGAAGCTAAATTTATACCTACTTAAAAGTTTTATAAATGCTTAAATTTGTATGAAATATTTATACAAAATTCGAAAAAAACAAACCTATAATTTGATAAAAGGTCGATATCGCTGGTTTTCATTAAAAGCCATGCCTACTTAGAACGGGTAGCAAAATTAAAAAACAATCGCTACACTAAAAATTTCTACAATTTTCTGGACCTGCTTCCAGTTTTTCGGGGACAATTTAATCATTATTTTGATCTTTAAAAATAAAAGCAATGGGGATAAAATTAGAAAAACTTTAATTGATTCTATTGTTGTCACTGGAATTTTTCAAAAATTTGTTATGGTATTCTAGTTTTTTTATGACAAGCAAAATTTTTAAAAATTTCACCATACAATGGTGAAAGCTTTTTCTGCCAAAAATAAAATAAAATGATCAAAAAATTGTAATTTGTGAAAAAATACGATTTTTTCGATAATTTTATGAAATCTTTTTCAAAAGAAAATAAAATTTTTATATTTTAAATTGTTGACAAATGAAAATATTTGTTTGTTATGTGCTTTTTGTTGCATGATAATTTTGTCAAGGTTTTGCTGTGACAATTTTTCCCAGAATACCAAAATTATAATAATTTCCATTAACACCAGTTTTGTGTCAATTTTGTTATTGTTATAAAGTTTAGAATAAGGGTGTAAATGTATAAATATTTGAAATAAAAGCTGAACATATTTTTTGAAACATTCGCATGTTGCTTAATTTTTTTTTTTTTGGCACTTTTAAAACTTTTTTGGCATCATTTAGGCACCAAAAGAAAATTCTCAAATACCATCACTGATCTACGTATGAATTTTGTGTGTATCCTTATTTTGCGACAACCCTAACAAAAAATACTGATCTACATATGAATTTTGTGTGTATCCTTATTTTGCTCTCCTCGCACACCACTTGTTAACAATTTACCGTTGAAACAGTGCTGTCAAATTGTGACGTAAATTTATATACGCTAATTCTATCATTATGTGTATTACAACCAAGGTTGGTTACCGAAACGCATAACGGTAAGGGTAACGGTAACGGTATCAGATTTCGTTTGTTTAGGTAACGGTAAAGGTAACGGTATTTAAGACTGTTTCGGTAACGGTATACCGTTATCGAAACAGCAATACCTGTATGTACCGGTATTAAAAATTATGTTAAAAACATATAAAAACAAGTAAAAATTTTTAATTTTAAGTACTGAAAATACAGATTTTAAGCTATAAATTCAATACTGGTAGTTTTAATAAGTAAAATTATTATCTATAAATTTTTTGTATAAAAAAACACTCAAGATTATAAAATAAAAAATAAAAAAATTGTAATTTTTATATAAAATAATAAATACCGGTAAAATACCGGTAACTACCTATAAAAATAACGGTAACGGTAACGATAACGGTATTTATAAATTTTTTTAGAGGTATCGATAACGGTATTCAATTTGAAACGGTATTTTAGCGATAACGGTATTATAACGATAACGGTAACCAACCTTGATTACAACTATTAATTTTTAAAACAATAAATAAAATATTGAAAAGCGAATTGGTACCACGGGTGGGTGCGGACTGGCTAAACAAATTCCAAACTAAATTCAGGTTTAAAAGTTTCTTTGAATCTAGAAAATTTTTTAAAAAAATTTTTAAAGAAATTTTCAATCCTTTTCTCTATTTGTATTTAGTTTAGAACAAATTTAGCCACCTCGCACAGGGCCTACGTAATGAAAAGAAATTGCAAATTATTCATAATTAGGGGTGAGTTAAAAAATATATAATATAGTATAAAATAAAAAATTTTAAATACAAATAAATCATAAAATCAATCGAATATTCCAAAACGGCAAATTAGCATCTTCATGCTCTGTTCTGTTTAACAAAAACAATATAAAATACATACATACACACACACACACAGTACTGGAAAAACCAAACAAAAAATTCATTTTTAAACAACCAAAAATATTTCTATGACTACTCTGCTGAGTAGTAATTTGGGAGTCATGTATGTTTGGCTGCTACTGCTCTTGCTTAATTTGTAAGTAGACGATTGGTGCTGCGGTAGTTTTCAGTTACAAAACAAAGATGTGTGCTACTGCTTAGCTAATAAAATTTTTGTGTAGTGGTAGTAGTAGCTGAGTAGTAATTTGGGAGTCTTGTCTATTTGGCTGCTACTGCTACTTGTTGAATTTAGTAGCAGACACATCGATTGATGCTGTGGTGGTTTTCAATTTCAAAACAAAGCTATGTGCTACTGCTGAGCTACAGAAAAGTTTGCATAGTGGTAGTAGTAGCGATGTGATGACTTTTAGTTTTGTTGTGTTTTTTACTACAATAATCGTCATTTTTAGTTACTACTGCTACTTTAGTCGTAGCTTTTTCAACCCTGCTATAAATAGGGTAAGTTTAAACAAATATTTATTAGAGTGTATATATACATAAATTGTTGGACCATATATGTATATATTAGGGTGGACCTTGTGTCGATATTTTGGTAGATGAGGGCTCTATTCCGTGCCTTTTTGAAAAAAAATGACAATGCCGAAAAAAAAAATTAAAAAAAAAAAAAAATAGGGGTTGCGCACGAGCCGAGAAAAAGGTCCACTTTGCCAAAATTAGGGGGGAAATTGCCATAGGTCATCAGGGGTCACCCGTAGGGGGGAAGAATGTATGGCCGACCCCCATTAACTTTTTACCGCCAACATTTTCCCCCAAGCCACCCACCCCCTAGCTCCTCCCCTTAGGGGGGTCACCATACAAAAATGGAGGTTGCTCAGTATTTTCGAAAAACACCATAGGTCATCAGGGGTCACCCCTAGGGGGGCAAAATATATGACCGACCCCCATTAACTTTTCATCCCCAACATCTTTTCCGAACAAACTTACCCTCTATCTCCACTCCTTGAGGGACTCCCCATACAAAAATACTGAAAATCTATGTATTTACAGTTGCACAATATCGAGATTTTTTTGATTTTTTTTGATTTTTTTACAGAAATTCCACCAATATTCCACCAAAGTTAAGATGACAACACAACTTAGATCGCGCGACGATATTTTTTTGATTGGTTATCCAAGCATGAATATTACGGGGAACAAATTACCGTCGAAGAAGCAAGTGCTAAGAATGCATTTCTTCAACATTCGCAAACGAAACATGTCGAAGAAAAATAGTGCGGTTATAGTCGCGGACGCAGTGATGATTTTTTGGCGCCAAGCAGCTATTCCGACGAAAGCCAGAGGAGATGTTACAAGAAAAATAGCTGCGCTGCACGATGAGTGGGATGCTTTAAGAAAGTCATCTCACAGAAAGACTGAGTCCACTAGAGAAAAAGAGAATAAGTTTTCTGATAGCTTGGATAATCTTTTCGACATCGCACACGCCAACGCCCTTGAGAAAATGACAAATACCGAAGACATTGAGTTTCTGCTAAAGCAAAGAGAAGATGGCCGGCCAGGAACTATGGGAGGTGTGGACGCTACTGATACTCGAACGAGGAAAAGAAAAGCTGAGCGCGAAGAACAAGAAGAGTTGCGACGCAAACGTGCAACGGAATCTAGTAGAGATCAGTTCGCTAAAGGCGGTAAGTTATTTCGCGCTTTGTGTGTTCGTCCAATGTTTATATTCAAATGAAATTCTTTCAATTGCAGTGGTTAAATTCTCAAGCAGTGATTCAAGCGATGATAATGGGAGACAGGACGAAAACTTCCCGGCAGAAGCTGGCCCATCAAATGTTGGTGACATAAGAGGTTACAAACAATGTTTTACTGAACGAGTCCTATCAGCTTTGGACAAGTGCAAAGTGACTGACCGAGACGCGGTCGGCATTATGATAGCGGCGGCAGAAGCATTTGGACGCGATCCTCAACAATACACAATAAACCGTACGTCGCTTCGGAGATGTCGGCGTTCAAATCGAGAGAACATGCTGAGTTATGTGAAAGACAATCCAGAAGTAAGATCGCATAGATTTATTTGCTCTCATTCAGAATTCTTATTCTTCAACGCGTTTCATTTATCTCCAGCTTGTCGCAGCTAAATCCTTCGTAGTCCATTGGGATGGCAAAATGCTTTTGGATTTTGTGGGTACAAAGAAGGTGGACCGTCTACCGGTAATTGTCTCGTACGGAGAAAAAGAACAACTTCTTGGAGTTCCCAAAGTAGAAGATGGGAAAGGAAAAGGCCGGAGAATAGCACATGCCGTTTATCAACTGTTGGCATCTTGGCATATGACACATCGAATACAAGGACTTTCTTTCGACACGACATCAACGAACAGTGGCCCATTCTCCGGAGCCGCAGTTGCTCTTGAGCGGCTGTTGGAGAGAGAAATCTTATATTTACCTTGCAGACACCACGTATACGAACTGGTGCTAAGGGAAGTTTTTGAGACAAAAATGGGAAAGACCAGTGCACCAGGCGTTCCTTGCTTTGACCGTTTCAAACAGGAATGGGACGCTGTAAAGGTTAAACCATTCCATTCTGGCTTGATAGACGATCAAGTCGTCAGAAAAATTCCTGTGGCAATGCAAGTCGGCATAAAGGAGTTTTGCTTAGATCAATTGAAGGAGAAACACCCTCGCGATGACTACAAAGAAATGCTACAATTAATTCTTTTGTTTCTGGGTGAAAAACTTGAGAATTACCATTTCCGAGCTCCAGGACCCGTTTCCCATGCTCGATGGATGGCAAAAGCCATTTACAGCCTCAAGATGTTTTTGTTTCGGAGAACTTTTCACTTATCTGTATGTGAATTGAATGGTATTCGACACGTTTGTATTTTTGTGGTGCGACTTTACGTCAAGGCATGGTTTGGTTCTTCTCGAGCAGCTGAGGCGCCGAATCAAGATTGGAAGTTTTTGAAGGACATCGTCGAGTACAAGTCCGTTGACCAGGATTTATCTCGGGTAATGATAAAGAAATTTATCGGTCACCTATGGTATCTCGCCGATGAGCACATAGCCCTTGCCTTTTTCGATGACAAGGTTTCAAATGAGTTGAAGGCCAAAATGGCCCAAGCATTGCTAGAAAAGGAGAATGACGAAGGTGAAGAAGATGAAGAAGACGAAGAAGACGAAGAAGGTGAAGAAGATGAAGAAGACGACCCGGTTCCCCCAGCTCCTCGCGTCGTAATCAAAAGCACCAGCGTTAAAAAAATCGAGGTGAAATTCAAAGATGTGAATGAGGAATTCTTGGCTAAAGACTTGAGCAACTTCGTCTCTCATAATACCAAAAATTTATTTGTACGATTTGGAATATCGCAAGATTTCATTCTAGCAAATCCAGCAACCTGGAAATCTCGCGCAGACTATCAAGAAGGTCGTAGAATTGTAAATAACTTGCGCGTTGTGAACGACACTGCCGAAAGAGGAGTAAAAATGATACAAGATTATAATAGAATACTGTGTCAAGGCGAAGAAGAGAAACAGTATTTACTACATGTTATCGATTCTTACCGCAAGAAATACCCATCAGCGAACAAAAATATGTTAATTTGACTATATTATATTAAAAGTGCTTAGTAGTACTACTCAATTACAGCTTCTTTTATTTTTGTATGGGGAGTCCCTCAAGGAGTGGAGATAGAGGGTAAGTTTGTTCGGAAAAGATGTTGGGGATGAAAAGTTAATGGGGGTCGGTCATATATTTTGCCCCCCTAGGGGTGACCCCTGATGACCTATGGTGTTTTTCGAAAATACTGAGCAACCTCCATTTTTGTATGGTGACCCCCCTAAGGGGAGGAGCTAGGGGGTGGGTGGCTTGGGGGAAAATGTTGGCGGTAAAAAGTTAATGGGGGTCGGCCATACATTCTTCCCCCCTACGGGTGACCCCTGATGACCTATGGCAATTTCCCCCCTAATTTTGGCAAAGTGGACCTTTTTCTCGGCTCGTGCGCAACCCCTAATTTTTTTTTTTTTAATTTTTTTTTTCGGCATTGTCATTTTTTTTCAAAAAGGCACGGAATAGAGCCCTCATCTACCAAAATATCGCAAAAATTTCATTTCAAGGTCCACCTTAGTATATATATATATTAGGGCGGGTCAAATTGTATGGATAAACATTTTTTGATATTGCGTACTCGATTTTTCGAAAGCTTTTAGCATGAAAAAAAAAAAGTTCCACTACGACATATCAAAAAATCATTTTCGAGGCTCCCAAATTAAATTTTTTTGTAATTTTCTAATAAATCATTACAACCTTTCCAGAAAGGTATTACTTATGAAAATCGGATAAAAAATGTGGCAACTAGTGGTAAAAGTATATAAATAAAATTATTTTCTCCTTGTTGTCATCACCATCATTATCATCATTTCTCATCATTTCATCATCAAGCAGAAAATAATTTTACTTATATACTTTTACCTCTAGTTGCCACATTTTTTATCCGATTGTCGTAGGTAATACCTTTCTGGAAAGGTTGTAAGGTTATATTGTTTACAACTTTATTAGTTGTTTCAAAAAGCCACCTCAAGATGGCCTAATCTAGCATTTATTAGAAAATTGCAAAAAATTTAAATTTGGGAGCCTCGAAAATGATTTTTTTGATATGTCGTAGTGGAACTTTTTTTTCCCCATGCTAAAAGCTTTCGAAAAATCGAGTACGCAATATCGATTGCTAAATCGACCCACCCTAATATATATATATGCCATATATATTTATATGTGGTGCGCATAGTTCAAAGACATGCCCAAAAATGTGCCCAAACTATGCTGTATATGAGTCAGACATGTCTTGATACTATGCGCAGGACCTAGGAAGAGTTTGAGGACAGTCCCCGAACTAACCAAATGTCTTCATATATGGTGGCATTTAAACAATATATGGTCATATAAGGCACCTCGTGAACAAAATCTTTAATACAGTTGCAGATATGATAATATAGTGCCATATATATTTATATATGGTGTTATTTAAGCAATATATTAGCATATATGGTGCCATTTAAACCATATATTATTATATATGGTGCCATTTAAACAATATATGGCCATATATGGTACCTCATGATCAAAATTTTTAATACAGTTCCAGATATGATAATATATGATTCTATATATAGTGCCATATATATTTATATATGGTGTTATTTAAGTAATATATTACTATATATGGTGCCATTTAAACCATATATTATCATATATGGTGCCATTTCAACAATATATGCTCATATATGGGACCTCATGAACAACATTTTTAAATGTTAACCTGTTTATCATATTATATGGGACCATATCTAACAATATACAAATATTATTTTTTTAAATAAAAAATAATTATATTTGATTTAAATATAATTGTGTCAGATTAGTTCTAAATTAATACAATGTTATAAATTTATCCACTATCGTATACAATTATGTCGCGCCATTTGTCGGATACAATTTTATATGATGTAAACATAATTTTATCTAAACTTAAACAATTAGACTAAAATCGATATGATTATATGGGCCCAATTCTCGGATCAAATTGTATGTGAATCAGATATGATTATATAAAATCCTTTTTACTCGGGCATGTGTTATTAATTACAAAATGTAATGATTAACCCCAGGTCTGCTGAATATCTTATAATTTCGATAAATCTTCCATTAGTTTTATCCAGATTTATCATGACGGTGCAATAAACATGAAAAAAAATTTCTTTTAATTTAGTAATTTTTTTAAAATAAAGTTAACAACACTGAAATTTTAAAGTTAATAGGATTATGATATACAACCAAGATATAAGAAATCAGTCAAGTGTACGTTATAGTACAGAGAATTTGGTATTAAAGCTTCAGTGTTGTTAATGTAACACTGTAATGGCGTAAGCCATTTTTGACTCATGCTCCTAAACAAAAACAAATTACTCACGCACGAGCATTTCGTTTCTGACTCAGCACACATGAGTATATTAAAAACTTACAATTAGAAAATTCCCATGCAAAACAATAAAAATTACTAAAAACATATGATGCAAAAAATAAACTCACACACGAATCATGCACGGGTTATTCTTACACACGCTCACGCACGAATCACTTAAGTCTAGTAATTATTACTCACGATCACGTGTGAACAACGCGGCTCACGAACATTTCGTTTCACGCTCCAATCCCTAGTAATTACTAAATCTAACACAATCAAAATCATTGATAACATGGAACCAAATATAATATAATACGGTTTTATATGGACCTTATATATTTTTATATAAAATCATATTGAAAAAATTGCCTATGTGGGATGATATATAATTATAGATGATTTTATAAAGAGCATTATAAGTTATATATGGATTTATATTCGTCAATATATAATCATAACTAACACAACCCTAGTAAAAATGATTTTTATATATTCATATATGATTTTTATACAATCATTTATGATTTTATACAATTATAACTTGTCGAGTATTGTGAAACAATTATGTTTATATGATTATATCAAAAGATATTTAACTATATAAAATTATATTAACCAGATCCACCATTTTTCGGATCAGATAATATCTTTTTTATATAATTATATTAACCCATACATGATTTGATCCGGAAAATGGTGGATCTGGTTAATATAATTATATATAATTAAATATCTTTTGATATAATCATGTAAAAATATATGTTTCACAATACTCGACAAGTTATAATTGTATAAAATCATAAATGATTATATAAAAATTATATCTGATTATATAAAAATCATTTTTACTAGGGAAATTATAAAATATTTCTTATGTGGATCCACATAGTTTTATATTATTATGTATAGTGTCATACTAAATTGTATATAAACGTATATGTAATTATATCATTTATATGTTATTTTATGTAGGTACTTATATATAGCACATAAATATGTAGGCCAGTATGTAATAATATAAAATCACATATGTCTCCATATTAAAACCTTTGAGGAAAAAATACCTAATATATGACTATATAAAAGTATATATGCTTGAATTTAAAAGCATGTGTGGCCATATGTAACTATAATTTAATATATGCAATTACATAAAATAATATATGATTATATCAACACTTTTTTACTCGGGTATTCAGTTTCATCCGAAGAATGGCCCGATATATTTTTCTCTAATTGTATCAGTTTAGATCTGACCTGATCAAATTAAGAGTTAATTAGATGAAATTTTAACCGATTTTTGATCTGATACAATTTTATCGGTTTATATGCAATGGTGTCAGGTTTGATCGTAATTGGTTCAATTTTATATAAATAAATCATAATTGTATCGACATTTACCTTATACAATTGTATCAAAGTTTTAAACTAATAGCAGGTCAAAATTGGGATATAACTATATAATTTTGTATACAAATATATCTATTTGGACTTAAACTGATACCATGTGATATAAACCAATAAAATTGTATCAGGTCAAAAATCAGATACAATTTTATCTGATTAACACATAATTTAATCAGGTCAGATCTAAACTGATACAATTAGATAAAAACTGATAAACAACTGATACAATTTTATCGGGCCATTTTTCAGATCAAATGGTACATGGATGACTTCTTAGTTATATATTACCATATAAAGCTCCATATTATTTTTTTTTTAATAGGGAACATACCATATATGGTGTCAGTTAAACAATATATTGTCATATATGTTGCCATTTAAACAATATATGGTCATATATGGTAACTCAACTACAATATTAACTGTATTTCAGAAGCTATTAATTGTATTTCAGAAATTTTAAATGTATTTCAGAAATTATGGAATGTATTTCAGAAATTATTAATTATATTTCAGAAATACTCAAATCTATTTCCGAACTTGTTGATTGTTTATCATAGTTAATAGAGGAAAATTTCTAAATTACATTTGATAATTTCTGAAATACAGTTGTGAATTTCGGAAATACAATTAATAATTTCTGAAATACAATTGATAAAACTGAAATTCAATTGACTAGTTCTGAAATACAATTCATAAATCTGAAAAATAATTGATAAGTTCTGAAATACAATTTATAAAACTGAAATTCAATTGATTATTTCTGAAATACAATTGATAAATCTTAAAAACTTGATACAATTGGAAATAGTGTAGAGCGTTAAAAAGATGTAAATAAAATTATTTTTTTAAAAAAATTAAATTTAATAAAAAAAATATAATTTTATAGAAACATTTATAGAAAATAAAATTATAATTTTATAAAAAGAAATTCATTTTATAAAAAAATGCATAGCCGTGAACGGTATCGAACTCGAGACCTTTTGAGTTTAAACCTTATTTTAACAAAATATTGTAATTTTTATACAATCAGTGCTCTGCCAGTGTATTATTTTTTGAACTGTTGTCAATATCTGTCTGGGATCTTATTTAATCTCAAATAAATGGAGATCTTACGTAGTACCCTAATATAATGCGGGATCTAAATTTATCTGTCATTTTTCTGAATAGGTTTAGATGTCAATCCCCAAATATAGTGCTGTTTCTAATTCGATCGGCCATTTTAATACCGAAATAAATTGCTGGATCTAATTCGATCTGCAATTTATGCTAAAAATTAAGATCTTACCAAATCCCCAAATATATCACTGGATTTAATTCGATCTGCAATTTATCGGGAAAGTTAAGATCTTACGCAATCCCGAAATATATTACTGGATCTAATTTTATCTGTCATTTTTTGGATAAATTTAGACCTTACTTAATCCAAAAATATATTGCTGGATCTAATTCCATCTGCCATTTTTCGGATAAATTTAGATTTAAGTTTATCCATAAATATATTGCTGGATCTAATTCAATCTGCCACTTTTTCGGATCAAATTAGATCAATGTTTATCCCCAAATATATTGCTGGATCTAATTCGATCTGCCACTTTTTCGGATCAAATTAGATCTAAGTTTATCCACAAATATATTGCTGGATCTAATTCGATTTGCCAAAATTGAAAAAAGGGGGTGCTGCAAAGCCATAAAAGTAATAAACAATATTTCTTGGGCTTAGGTCTACATATCCACGAAATTTGGTCGGAAAATTCCCAGCCACTAAAATTCCCGTGTCAAAGGGTTAATTAAAAAACGAACTTTTAGAAGTAACAAAAAGCTCAGAAAATATTAATTCAATGAAAAATTGAGTAAAACATACAAAAAATTGTTTTTGATAAAATATTATATTAATCTCGAATATATTAGTTAATCTCGAACTTGGGTCTGAGATTAACTAATATATCGTCGGCTTGCCTGCAAGTAGTGCTATGTTTTTGGTTTTAACAGGTTTTCAGTAGAGCGAAAAACTGATTTATATTATCCTTTTAAGATATTTTATTGACATCATATGCCCTAATGATTCCCGACCTTATTTACTACAATCACTCTTAAGGCATATGATGTCAATGAAATATATTAAAGGATAATATAAATCAGTTTTTTGCGCTCTCCTGAAAACCTGTTAAAGAATACATGACACTACTTGCAGGCAAGCCGACGATATAGTTATATATAAAATAAAATTAAAAATATTTTTCGTATCTATTTGTATATAAAATTTTTAACGGTATTATCAATAATATATTCCTATATATGGGTGTTATCAAAAAATGTGATAAAAACCGTGTAACCACCAGATTTCTAATGCATGGATTACATTTGAGTTATATATTTCGACATATATAGTCCGCTGAAAAAATGTATAACAATCTGACCAATTTTTGGTTAATAGATTAAATTTGTGACGAATTTTATAGGCCAAATGTAAACTCCGTAACAAGTAACTCATAAGGTTTTTTAATTTAATAGCTTATATTTTAATAACCAATAAAGCTAAACACTGACTGTAAGAATTTTTATGAAGAGGAAAAGTGTCGTTTTTAATAAAAATTAATATATTTTACAAACTTTTTCGTATATCTTAGCTATCACGACTTCAACTCTGTAACGATTTTTCGTCATAATTTTTGATAAAAATGCATATACCAGAATTTTGGAGTTATATATTATTTATATTGCGAAAAGTATAATGTTATTTATATGCAAATGATCGTTGGACTGTAAGTAATCATCCAGTATAACAGACTTCAAGCTTTTCTGCATTCTCGAGATGAAAAATATGTCTTTAATAAGATTTAAAAAAATGTTGTAAACTCCATTCCTAATTTTTACACCAAACTATTTAACGAGTAAGAAAAACAATGTCACATTTGGATTCACCTTGTAGGCCAAAAAATTTTAACCAAAATTGTTTGCATCAGATTGCATTGAAAAAAATGTAGGTAAATGTTTAAAATATTTTAAAGTAACTATAAAAAGAGGTGATTCAACTAATATTTATGCTTCAAAAGATGATTCAACTAATAATTTTGCGTCAAATCAAAAAAAGTTATCAGTTTTTTACCCTAAACTGCTTGAGCGAAAAACGATTGATTTTGCATTTCATTGGTTTTGAATCGATATTTCGAGTCATTACTGACATTAGTTTGACAAATTAAATTTGTTTCACACAATTTAAGAATTTTTGATCGCGAAATGTTATGTTTTTAATATATTATTTTGTAACTGCGCAACCGCTGTTTGGATTTTAAAAATTTTTATATTTTTGAAAAGCATTTAAAAGGAGCAAAAATACAAAATTTTTTTTGGCGGAATGAATTGAATTTCTATTCGCGAAACCGCCAATTTGATAAACACAAATTATATATCATTGGAAAACAAGTTAAAAACCCAAATACGAAAAACTAATAAATTGAAGAAAATACGTACGCAATTTTATTGTTATATCTTTTGATTGCAGAAATTGTGCAAAAAAAGTTATTGCGACAACTTGTAGAAGAGATTTTTTGCAATTAGGTTTATAATGACTAAACTTACTGATTCCATTATGAAAAAACCGAGATATTAACACTTTTTGCTTCTCACAAATTTGGCCCAAAAATTTATCACATTTTTTGATTTCACCCATATACATTTTGCAATAAAGTAAATACTGATTTATGATTTAATATGATTATATATGAGAAAATTTCTAGAAAATTTTGTTATATATCATCATATAAAAACAATATTTTATATTATAATATATTTTAATATTAAAAATATATGTTATATATACTCTTTTTTACTCGGGTAGTCGGGTGGCAGCCTTATTTAGTTTAACGGCCGTGGTTGTAGAATATACTAGAAAATTCCAGTGGTACTAAAATTGTAACACTTATTTTATTCATAGCAGAGCCCCAGTTGCTTAATGTTTTTCTTAAAGTTATTAAATTGTAGTACTGTCAGATTGGCGGGTTTAGTAAATGCCGTATCTCGGGATATTTTATTCTAAAAATCCAGAATTTTCTATACTAGAATACTAGACTAATCCAATTTCTCAACAATATATTTGTTTTAAGAAATAATGTTGGTGGTAAAAATGAACGCTTTTTTCAAACTTTTAAGCAAATTTTTTCTAAATACAAAAGCTGTAATTGTGTACAATTATAGATATGTATATAACACAAGTGCTGGTTGAAGTTAGTGTCATGAATTAGTAATTCTTTGCCATTTTAAATACTTTTTTTTGTATATTTTTTCCAAATTTTTTTATGATGGAAGACATCTTCTAACGCTATTATGTATAATGTTTCTAAACAGTTTAATTAAACGTTTTTAAGCTAATTTGGCAAAAACAGTATGCTGTTAAAGTAGGGTAAATCCCGAAATAAGCATTTTATAAAATTTGGAAAATAAAAGTCTCAGTTGAAATGGAAATCTGTTCCAGATTTTTTTAATTTGTTAAATATAAAATGTTGGATTTTACATATTCTTGGGTGGATTACCCTGCAAAAAGTCTTTAAATAGATATAAACTCAATACTTATGGTTTCAACTGAGACTTTTATTTTCCAAATTTTATGAAATGATTATTTCAGGCTTTACCCTACTTTAACAGATTGTTAAATTTGTAGTTATTAAAGTGATTATGCATACTATTTTTACAAATTAGCTTAAAAACGTTTAATTAAACTTTTTAGAAACATTATACATAACACCGTAAGAAGATATTTAAGCGGTATCTTCTATTTTTCACTTGAATGAAAATAATCAAATAGTATTCTGAAATTGTCTCCATCGGCAGTTTTGGATTTGGGACTTAAGTTAAGAGCAACATGATTTGCAATTCGATCTGAACCCTTCGTTATGTACAGAAATAAATGCATTATACATTCGAAAGCATTCATACATTCGAAAGCAGTTTTTTCTTTTTTTTTTATAAATAAGGACGTGTATATTCTTGACCTGAATATGAAATAATGTATTTCTTCATTAAATGTACACATATTTTGATTTTTTTTTCGCTTTAGTAAACCTTCCTTATATATAATATTTTTATTTGGTCTTTTCATATTTTTTGTGTTGAAGCATATGTGTTGGTAAACGTGTCTTAAAATGGAATTTATAAAGTGTCATAAAAATAATTAATGGATTACGTGTTTTATATTGTAATTGAACTACAACGAAAAAAAAAAATAAGAAGAAAATAAAAACAACAACAAAAGCATCAAATAATCCTTATTAAATTAATACGAATATCATATAAAACATTTAACAAAAATTAGCTTAATTCGTACTGAACTAAATACCTTTATGTGGTTTTATTCATTTTCTTTTTTATGATTTTAGGTATACGAACTATAATCGTGTGAATGCTAACCATTGCTAAATTAAACTTGTATTTAATATTATGCTTTAGACATCGCTTTGCTTTTATTACCACTTGCTTTTTGTCTGAGTTTTATAGTCTAGGTATTAGACTGCCCCATTTCCTATAAAAAAAATTGGAGAAATAATATGCTCAAAATTGTGTTTCAAAAATATGCATTTAAATGCGAATATAAGATCAACATTTATGAAAATTATAGCAAACAGGTCCAATATTTTAACAGAATTTTCTACACTGTTAAAAGTAGATTTGTATTGTAAAACTGTAGACTAGGGCTATAACCTTAAGCATTTTTGCAAATATTAAAATTGGCATAGTATAGTCGAAAAGGCCATAAAATATATGAAGAAATATGTTTTCACTTTTTCTTTGGCGTCAAGAGATTTCACGCACCAATAGCGATAGAGTTTTTATTTTTTTTTTAATTTTTATAAAAAATATAATTTTTGATTTCGTTTTATATATGTCAAAAAAAAAATAGAAACTAATTAACAATAAGTGTGGAGGGAAAGTTTCCCGCTAACCGCGAAAATTTTGGTATTTTTTATTTATTTTAATAAAAAAAAAATGCAAAAATGTTTTTTTTTCTAATTGTGTTAACTAAATTTGAGTCCTAAATATTTCGGCATATAACCATTAAGTTGTTACTTTTATAATGCACTCAAAATAGTTTGTAGTTTAAATTAACTGAAAATGTAATTTAAAATAAATGAAAAATCACTTGAAAACCGGTATACTAACTTTTCATTTAAATCAAAAGAACTTTTCATTTATTTTTAAATGTTAATAAATAAACTACAAAATCCTTAAAAAATAATGATTTTTCATTTATTTCCATTTTTTAAATTTCAAAAAATTAACTACAAAATCCGTAAGAATAAATGATATTTAGTTTATTTCGTTTTTTAACTGACCTAGAAATCGAAAAGGAATTCCTTTTTTTACAAAACATTTTAAATGAAAATATTAACTGTAACAGAAAATCCGTATTTATATGTAGTTTATTTTTTAAATAAACGACAAAATCAGTTAAAAAAATATATTTCTTTGTATTTTAACTGTATAATCATTTAAAAATAAATGTATGGATAACTTTTTAAATAAACTACACTCAGTTACTGTAATAATATTTTCAGTGTGATTCTAAAAATACTTTAAATAAAGCTTTCATAAACACGACAGCTTTCTAAAGATTTCTTTGAAAATAATATTTTTACAAACACTTTTTCGTTACAATACTTTATATTTTCGTTGCAATAACAAAAACTTTTTGTAAGGTATACTAATGTAGGTTCGTATGGAATTCCATAAAATTAAGTCATGCGTAAAATTAATGTTTTAACTTTAATTTAAGCCAAGCGAAATGAAAAAAGCTACATTATATGCAAAATTACAAATAATACTTAAAACGTATATTTATAAGCGTTGACTTACATCAGAGAGTCCCGTCAAATGGCGTCCTTGCGAAATGGTTGAAATAATGAGAATGGTAAAAATCTTTAAGTGGATCTTTAGTTCCCTAACAGGGATTAAAGTTAGCAATTCTGGTACATTTTGATGGCAAAAAATATCGAGTTTTTTCACGTAAAGAAGTAAAACATAGTTTAGCGTTGATCTTACTATGAAAAAAGTAAGAAATGGGCCAAATACCTTTCCATTATTTTATTACCATCAAAAAATTTCTAAAACTGGCATCTTTCTGTTTATCTGTTCATTTCTCTCTAGGTTAAATTTAATTTAAATTTTTTATTTGAATATTTTAATTGATTTAGTAAAACTGTCTTTTGCTTTTTTAGACACGTTTCTATTTATTTCCTTTATATGTAATAACTGTGTGTTTTTTTCAGCCACCGGATTTTACAAACCAAAAACTTTATTTTTAAGTTTTCATCAAGAAATAAAAAAGTATTTTGTTCAAAATAAAGTAAATTTCTAAATAATTTTTTTTTTATATTCATCCAAAATTGAAAATATATTTATCTTTATAAAAAAAAGAAAAACAAAAATTACAAATGATTTTTATACAAATGATATTTTTTTATTTTCAACCCCAAACAAAAAAACAAAAAGAAAAAATAAAAAAAAAGTTTTTGTACAAAAAAACGAAAAGTTTTTTTTGTAGAAAAAAAAAGTTTCCTTATTAAGAAAAAAAAAGTTTCCTTATTAAGAAAAACAGTTTTTATTTTTTAATTTATAAAATTTTAGATTTATGGTAAAAAAATTGTATTAAAAACCCTTATCAGCGATTTGCATTCGGCAAACAAATATACTGATCTAAGAATTTTCGTTTTTGCAAATTTTTTTCCCGCGACTTTTTTTTCGCGATTTTTTTTAAATATTTACCAAACTTTGTTGTATGAAATGGGTATTATAGTCTCTAGATTTCATATTTAGCATAATCTCATCTAAAAAAAACGCGAAATTTTGGCGGAACGCGAAAAAACACTTTATGGTAAAAAAATTGTATTAAAAACCCTTATCAGCGATTTTCATTTTGCAAAGAAATATACTGATGTAAGAATTTTCCTTTTTGCAAATTTTTTTCCCGCGACTTTTTTTCGCGATTTTTTTTCAATTATCCACCAAACTTTGTTGTATGAAATGGGTATTATAGTCTCTAGATTTCATATTTAGCATAATCGCATCTAAAAAACGCGAAATTTTGGCGGAACGCGAAAAAACACTTTATGGTAAAAAAATTGTATTAAAAAACCTTATCAGCGATTTTCATTCTGTAAACAAATATACTAATGTAAGAATTTTACTTTTTAGAAATTTTTTTCCGCGACTGTTTTCGCGATTTTTTTGCAATTAGCCACCAATTTATTTAGGTGCGGTTTTGTTAAATATGTAATACCCATTTCATACAACAAAGTTTGGTAGCTAGTGGAAAAAAAAATCGCGAAAAAGTCTCTTTGGTAAAAATTTGCAAAAAGGAAAATTCTTACATCAGTATATTTCTTTGCAAAATGAAAATCGCTGATAAGTGTTTTTTTTTTTTTTTTGATGAAGGGCTTCAAATATGGCAACACTGTAATTGCGCGAGATGTTGAATTTTAGAACAGTTGTTGCGCGCCATCTGATGGTAAGTTGGCGAACTTTGTTGAAGCTTTTAGTTCATAGCCCTGTTATATTATTTTACTTCGGTGGGGTTAAGTGCTATGGGAACACCGAAGGAGGACGCTGCGATATGTATGAGGGATAGAAAAAACTCATACATATTACTATTTTTCATAAATTGATGTTGCCTTGGTTGGGGCTCGAACCCGCAACCTCACGTGTAACAGTCCAACGCGCTAACCATTACACCACAGCGCCCACGTTCACGTTCCGCCAAAATTTCGCGTTGTTTTAGATGCGATTATGCTAAATATGAAATCTAGAGACTATAATACCCATTTCATACAACAAAGTTTGGTGGATAATTGAAAAAAAATCGCGAAAAAAAAGTCGCGGGAAAAAATTTGCAAAAAGGTAAATTCTTACATCAGTATATTTCTTTGCAAAATGAAAATCGCTGATAAGGGTTTTTAATACAATTTTTTACCATAAAGTGTTTTTTCGCGTTCCGCCAAAATTTCGCGTTTTTGTAGATGCGATTATGCTAAATATGAAATCTAGAGACTATAATACCCATTTCATACAACAAAGTTTGGTAAATATTTAAAAAAAATCGCGAAAAAAAAGTCGCGGGAAAAAATTTGCAAAAAGGAAAATTCTTAGATCAGTATATTTGTTTGCAGAATGCAAATCGCTGATAATGCAATTTTTTTACCATAAAGTATTTGTTCGCGTTGCGCCAAAATTTCGCCATTTTTTAGGTGCAGTTTTTTTAAATATGTAATCTAGAGACTATTATACCCATTTCATAAAACAAAGTTTGGTGGATAATTGAAAAAAAATCGCGAAAATAAGTCGCGGGAAAAAAATTTGCAAAAAGGAAAATTCTTAGATCAGTATATTTGTTTGCAGAATGAAAATCGCTGATAAGGTGTTTTAATACAATTTTTGTACCATAAAGTATTTTTTGCGTTCCGCCAATATTTTACAATTTTTTAGGTGCGGTTTTGTTAAATATGCATTCAAGAGACTATAATACCCAATTCATAGAACAACGTTCTGTGGCTAGTTGCAAAAAACAAATAGCGAAAAAAAGTCGCGGAAAAAAGAACACATTTTAGGCCAGATATTTACAGCAAAAGAAAATTAAAAAAAATATATTTATATCAGAGACCCAAAATAACTGTTATATTTCTAAAAAAGTCACCACCCAAATTTATTTAATTATAATATTTCAATAATGCACTATATTTTATAAATCATATTGCACAAAAAAATTACAAAGTTTGGCAAAGATTTTAATTTTTTCAATTTTTATATTTTACTATATAAATTTCTGTTGTTTTTTGATTTTTATTTTAAAACTTTTTATAAAAGTTACAGAATGATTTTTTTGAAAAAATTAAGCAGTAACTTTTTTATTTGATAATAAAATAAAAATTAAAAATTGACCTATATTGAATGCCGGAAGGTGATGGAATATACAAATTTACTCACTTTAAATCACTGTTCAATCTTTTATTAACACTAGTTGACATCATCAGGATATTATAATTGTTGAAGTCATTGGTTCTATGGCTTTTGATTTGTATTCTTAATTGTTATTTTTTGATAAAGAAAAAAAATCACAAAATAACTTTTATTATTTTTGAAAAAATAAAAATCATGTTTGGATTGTTTTTGTTTGTTTAAAAATAAAAATCAAACAAAGCAAATAAAAAGAAAATTAAAAATACTCAAACAAGAAATAATTGTAAAACAATCACTTTTTTGAATAAAAGTTATAACTGTTACGTCCCTGATTTATATATATTTTTCTTTTTTTATTTATAACAACACAAAAAAAGTTTCTTTTTTTCCATCTATTTTTTTTTTTTTTTTTTGAAAGAAAATTAAAACAGAAAAAGTTTTTTAATTTCATCATGAGGGGTATTTTAAATAAATATTTTTTTCTTTTTTTTTTGTACGTTTGAATTTTTATTTTAATACTTTTACGATATTTATATTTGATAAAAACCAAAAAATAAAAAGTTTCCGGTCCTTGCAAATAGCACACCCCTTGTGAACAACCTTAGTGTGTATTAATTTTTAAAATTTTATTATTGCAAACATAGAATTTTTAAAGGCTGAAAAACTGCTCTCACTTTCGAAAATCTGTGATAAAATTCGAACAAACAAATCTGTTTAGGATTTGACATCTGTTAATGCACACTGAAGGAATTGTCTATATGCTTTTTATGAATTTTTAAATTGATTCAATGAAATTTCGCTGGAATTCGTCCATTGAAATACGGAGAAATTGGAAGATAAACGAAAATTTAAAATAGAATGTTTGTAAGTGTCTGCGTTGATCACTTCTGAGTAAAAACAACAACAGAAAGCTGAATAGGAAAGAAAACAACGAGCTAGTTACATTGCATTCAAGGCCTTACTTGGGTGAGATGGTTAAGCTGTCGCACTTTAGTATAAGTAGTTACGTTTGTAATGTGGGAGCATGTGTTCGATTCCTACAGCCGACGGGCTGTTGAAAAAAAAAAATATCATATAGAGGCAATTAACACAATTTAATGGAAAGCCATTGATGGCGCCTACCATATTGAAAATTACGTACACCCAATGAAAAAGCATTTTCGTAAAATTTGTTTTGCATCAAATTTGTGAAGAAAACTTCATTAGTTTAATGAAAACTAAATTAGCTCAAAATTTGTTTATAGTTAATAGCCCTTAAAACTCGAAAGACTGAGAATTTACCAATTATTTATGAAGCGAGAGGGTATTGACCACCCAAAAGTAGTATTGCGAGTAAATAGGCTGGTAAGTAGTGAAACCCTTTGTGTGGTACATACTCGCTTAATTACTCGGTAATGTCTGTTTTTGCTGTGTTTGTGTTTTTATTGATGAAAAGTTAAGAAAATACATTAATTTTGCATTAAAATATTAATCAATTAATCGCCAATTTTCTCGATTAACCGACCCGAATAACCGGTTAATTAATTTTAGTGATTTTTCGAATAATGCATTAACCGGTTAACCGCATAGGTCGAATAATTGGAAACACTAATTTTCTTCCATGCACAACCCGAATGCCCTTCGTTTCTTGGAGATTTTCCTATATTTTATATTTTTTTGTGTTTTTTGTTGCTAACGCACATGCTAATTGAGTCTGGGTTCGTCATCTCACAATCGTAGCGTACCGAATTCGGGTTATGTGTATAAACACAAACACTAACTGGAGAGATAGCGTACGTGTTTTTCTGTAAGGAATGTGTTTGTGAACTGTGTTTGGAAACTTTTGCCACTATCGTGTTCAGCGTACCACAATTAAGTGAAAACAATATACAGCTATGGACATATAATTGGCACAAATTTAAATTGCGCATAAATTTAAGTATTTTCCAACTGAATATATTTTAAAATGCAAGTTTTATCTCTTCTGATTATTTTTGAAAAAAATGTTTGTCTTAATAGTGCTCAAATGTTCCTTTATGTTTTGCTTATTATTTACCGTTATCATTTTTGCGTTAACAATGCTGATTTAAAGTGGACATATAAATGGCACAATTTACTTAAAATAGGCAGTAGTGGTGTAGATTTAATTCAAAGCAATAAATATTTTTCGTAGTTCAAAAATAAATATAAAAGGTTAAAAAAATTTTAAAATAGGATCAGGAAAACATACCACAGGTGACGAAAGGCGGGTCATATGGAAAATGTATGAAGATGGAAAAAAAGTAGCGGAAATTGCTGAGATAATGCAAATTTCTCGCAAAAAAGTCTACAATGCAATTAATTCTTGTGTTGAGGATCCCGATATATTCACTAAGGGTAAAATTCGGAAGCCAAGGCCACGAAAAACAGATGAAGGTACGGATGCAGCTATAGTACGAATGGTGAAAATTG
Source organism: Leucophora obtusa (assembly GCA_949987735.1). Taxonomy (NCBI): domain Eukaryota; kingdom Metazoa; phylum Arthropoda; class Insecta; order Diptera; family Anthomyiidae; genus Leucophora; species Leucophora obtusa. The sequence goes on from CATLKA010000145.1 coordinate 48,190, forward strand.
ATCCATTCAAGTCATCAAGGCAGATAGCATCGGATATTAACGAAAATTTTAAAATGGAAATATCAAGTGACTTGTCAGAAGAAGACTAAACGAGGCAAATTTGTTTGGGTGCATTTCCAGAAAAAAGGCCCTTATCCCAAAAAAAAAAATATTTCAAAATGACTAACCTTCGCCAGAACCCATAAGGAAAATCCCATTAGTTTTTGGAAAAACGTGTTATGGAGTGACGAAACAAAAATTAACAGGATAGTACCAGATGGCAGAATCTTTGTTCGTCGTCCTGAAGGCCAAGAGTTTAATCCTCGGTTCACTCAGAAGACGGTAAAACATGGAGGTGGCAGTATTATGGTTTGGGGTGCATTTTCTTGGCATGGCGTAGCTCCGCTTATAAAAATCAATGGAAAAATGGACAAGTTTCAGTATTTAGTTATTTTAAAAAACCATATGGAGCCATATGCCTTCAACTCCATGCCAATAAAATGGAAATTCATGCAAGATAATGACCCCAAACACTCCTCCAAACTAGTAAAAAAATGGTTTTGTGCGGAGAAGATTGATGTTTTGGATTGGCCAGCCCAGAGCCCTGACTTAAATCCAATAGAGAACCTGTAGAATGAAGTCAAGGTTGAAATCGCCAAGAAAAATTACAAACATATGGACGAACTGTGGTCGGCCGCACAGGAAGCTTGGTACGCCATCCCCAAAACAAAATGCCAAAAACTAGTGGAAAGTATGGGTCGCAGGTGCGAAGATGTCATCAGAAACAAAGGCCACAGCACTAAATATTAACGGTAAAATATTTGTACATACCAAAAAATTTAACAAATGCAATATTAAAACCATTTCTTCTCTTTTTTTAAGATTGTGCCATTTATGTGTCCAGCTCATTTCAATGGGTTTTTTTCATAATGATAAGTTTTTATTTACATTAATGAATTTCAATTAAACTTTATAGCAATATTAAATGTGCATAATAAACATTTGGAAAAAAAACAAAAACTTCTTGGTTGTTAATAGTATTTTCAATATAGTAGCATAAGAAAGAATTCATGGTAAAATGTGCCATTTATATGTCCATAGCTGTATAACACGATTTAAATTAGCTATTAGAAGTTTAAGCGTTTTTTTTCTGAACTCGCAAACTGCGATCGCTTGCCGGAAACGGAAAACATTAACCGATTTTCAATTTTCTCCCAAAATCTTGAATATTTTTCCATTGAGTTGAAAATTTCTCTTTCGGTCCTCTCTAATTTTTATTCACTGAACTTTCGAATTCACAACTGCATGTGCATATTGTACAATTTATGGGCTTGTTTGTTCAAAAATATGTTCATAAATATACGGGAATACGTAAATGTGTATCAATCACAGACAGTTTAGTAAGCATTTTTGTAAATATAGAGTACGAGGAGGTAATAGAGATAAAACTGTCAGCTGTGTATATAATTATCTTTGCATGCATAGCGTCACTTTGCTGTTATATTAAATAGATAATGGATTTAACAGTTGTTTACATATTAGGCATTGATGTTTACATATAACATACAGCCACTTATACTCAAACAGTCTCACACATTTGTACGTACGTCTATGAATGTGTGCACCAGGGATGGAAATGAGTTTTTTTAATTTTGTACTTTTTCGACCCTAACGGTACCAAAATTTTTCATATATAGAAAATTTGTCCTAATAATGTCAAACTTGTAGAAAATATTGTTTTACAAAAATTGTACTTTTTGAGCCGTCACCAATTTTTTTGATATAAAAAGTACAAAGACCTGCTAACTTATATTAAAATAACAAATAGTTGTGAATATCAAATTTATATGTAAATATATATTGTTAACGTTTTGTTCTGGTTATTTTTTAGATAAGTTACCCGTCCTATGAAAGCAATGTAATATTTTTTTGCTTTTCAAATAATATACGAAAGAGGCAAGTTAAATTTACGAATTTTAGTAGTAGCAGCACTCAATCGACGCGTATTGATGAGGTGATTACGGGAAAATATTAATAGTACATTGAGCAAAAACCACTTAGTTTTTGTACAAACTAGTTTTTGCTTGTTTTTGTATGCGTTTTGACAAGTTAAAAACTGCAAGAGCCAAAAACCAGGTAGTTTTTTCTCAGGTATAAATGTAGTATAATTCATTTTTTTGCAACATTGGGTCAAAAAGTTGTCAGTTAAAAGTTTTGTTTTTTTGTCCACGTCTGGACTTAAATCATTCAATACAAAAATTTTAAATTTGGAAATTATTGAAATTGTACCAAATGGATCGCGGTAGTACCACGGTACCAACGGATGTCAAAATGTACCAAAAAAAGTACAATTGTACCATGTTTTCCATCCCTGGTGTGCACTTATAGTTAAGCAAACGAATATCATATTGTTGTACGCACATGCAATCACAAAAGCAGTTTTAAACAACAGAAATATGAGATATTATCGTATTTCCTATAATTATAGCTGTCAGTAAATGTTTGATAAATCTTATTTATCGTAATGCCATGTTGAAATTTAAATGTTCACATCAGAATTTCAAAGCTGACAAGGTATTTTATTGTGACATAATCAATGGTAATAAACATCCAATGGAATTTCAATTAAAATGTCAACGAAAACAAGAGAGTGAGAATTATACAATACAATTATATTAAAAATGTTGATGACCAAAGCCCATAAGATATTTTGTAGAAAGACTCATATGCAGTGCTGCCAAGTCGTTTTTTCCAAATCCCCCTAAGTTGTCCAAAAAAAACCCCCCCTAATTTGCTCTACCACTAAAAAAGATCCCCCTAAAAAAAGAAAATAAAAATTTATGTGAAAAACTATCAACAATTTGGCAAAACCAATCATCGAACTCTAAAATTTAATTGGTTTTTAGGGCAAAATTACCCCTAAAATTTCCCCCTAACAAATTTATACCCCTTAAAATCCCCCTATGCTCCTTATAGGAACCGAGGGAACAGATATATATATAAAATCCCCCTAAGCGGTTGAAAACCCCCTAAATCTAGGGGGAAAACCCCCCAACTTGGCAACACTGATCCTATGATAAATAGACTTTCCAAGTTAGTTCTACTTAAAAAAAAAACAAGAAAAATGTATATCGATACCATAGATTCAATACTCTATATCTTCAAAAATACAATTGTTCAGGAGAGCAATAAAACTAATTCACTTGTTTTTAAGATTTTTTTGAATCAATCTGTCTTCTAGAATATTCTTTAAAATGTAAGTTGCCATTTATATACTCATTTTGAAATTATTTGCGTTATTTACGTCGCTAATGCAGATATAGAGTTCTGAAATAAAATTTTTATATAATTTAATGATAATACTAGCGGATATGTAGTTTTCAAAAATATAGAAAATATGCAAAAAACGAAAAAGTTTGCATTATTATATTTATTCGTTTGCAAAATGTTAATCGCTGATTAAGTTTCTTAATTCATTTTCTGCGGCATAAATCCTTTTATTCACAATCCGCCATTATATTGAATTTTTTCAATGCGGTGTATTTTAATCCATAATCGAAGACTATTACACTCATATCTTGCCCAAAGTTTGGTGGTTAGTTTGGAAAAAAAAAATTCCGAAAAGGATAATTTTACACCAATATATTCGTTTGCAGAATGTCAATAGTTGTTTAGCTCTTCTAAGTCATTTTCTACTCTTTTTCGCATTCCGCCATTACTTAGCAATTTTTAAGTAAGATTCCTAAAATTTATAATCTAGGGATTGCAAAAACAGTCAGGAAAAATAATTACAAAAAGGAAATTTTTTGCATTAATATATTTCTTTACAGAATTTAAATCGCTGACTAAGAATTTATACCCTACACCACTATGTGGTCAGGGTATTATAAGTTTGTGCTGATGTTTGTAACACCAAAAACTATTGGTCCTAGACCCACCGTATAGTATACCGATCGGCTCAGAATTTTTTTTTATTTCAATTTAACGATGTTCGTCTGTCCGTCTGTCTGTTTGTCTGTCCATGCATTCTTTTGCGCACTCTACAGGTCGCAAATATTAAGATATTTTGATGAAATATGGTACACCGACTTATGTCGGCCCAACGACGAAGCCTGTTGATTTTGGTGAACATCGGTCCATGTTTAGAGCTAGTGCCCATATAAGGGTCCTACTAAAATTATATGGTTTATACGCTGCAGATCGCTAATATTAAGATATTTTGATGAAATTTAGTACAAAGACCTACGTTGGCCCAAGGACGAAGCCTGTTGATTTTGGTGAACATCGGTTCATGTTTAGACCTAGTGCCCATATAAGGGTCCTACCAAAATTATATTGTTTATACGCTGCAGGTCGCAAATATTAAGATATTTTGATGAAATTTGGTACACCGACTTATGTCGGCCCAGGGACGAAGCCTGTTGATTTTGGTGAACATCGGTCCATGTTTAGACCTAGTGCCCATATAAGGGTCCCCCCAAAATTGGCTTGGTTACAAACTAAAGGTCGCAAATATTAAGATATTTTGATGAAATTTGGTATACCGACCTATATCAGCCCAAGGACGAAGCCTATTGATTTTGGTTAACACCGGTCCATGTTTAGACCTAGTGCCCTTATAAGGGTCCCCCCAAAATTGGCTTGGTTACAAACTGCAGGTCGCAAATATTAAGATATTTTAATGAAATTTGGTTCGCTGACTCACTTTAAAAAAAATTTTGACACAAGTCCCATTTTAACCCATTCGAATTTCGGATCCAAACATTAGTTAGCTTTTTACCAGACTGGTGTAGGGTATTGTATAGTCGGCATGCCCGACTTTAACCTTTTTAGTCGTTAATACTATTTTCGTACCATAAATACTTTTTTTCGCGTTCCGCTATTATTTTGCAAATTTTCGAGTGCGCTATTTTAAATTTATAATCTATGGACTATAATACAAATTTCATAAAACAAAGTTTTGTGGTTAGTTGCAAAAAAGAAAAAATCGCGAAAAATAGAATTTGGAAAAAGCAAAATTTTGCAATTTTTGAGTGTGGTTTTTTTAAATCTTTAACCTTGGGAATATAATACCAATTCCACACCAAAGTTTGCAAAAAAGAAATCGCGAAAATATTTTGCAAAAAGGAAAATTGAATCATTATATTCGTTTGCAGAATCTTAATCGCCGATTGGGCATTTAAATTATTTTTTTTACCATAAAAGTTTTTTTGGCGTTCCGATATTATTTTGCAATTTTTTAAGTGCGGTTTTTTTTTTAATTTATAATCTAGCGACTATAATGCATATCTAAAATAAAGTGTCGTGGTTAGTTGCAAAAAAAAAATATTTCCGAAAAAAGATATTCTCAAAAAGGTTTTATGTGTACCTTATAGAATTCAAATAATTTAAATTTAATAATAATTAAATGCAGATATAGACTTCTGTATTTGAAAATAAATTTGTTCGTAGATATGGGAAAATATGGATTATGTAGCTATTCATGAGTTATAGCTTTTTATTTGTGCTACTATTTTTATCTCTCTCGACCTTTTCTTTTTTTATTATCGCTGCACTTAGGAAAATCTGGTGATTGTATTATTTTTATTTAAATATCTATTTATATTATTCAAGATAATGTTTTCAGTATTTTTTTTATATGATAGTTTTACTGTATTTTTTACTTATTTTTATTTTTATTATTATTTATTTTTATTATTATTTATTTTATTATTATTTATTTTTATTATTATTTATTTTTATTATTATTTATTTTTATTATCTTTATTTAAATTATTTTTTTGTAGTAGCTTTTATTAATCATATATGGCCCCCAGGGCTTTGGTTATGTAATTTGAAGTAAATAAATGCTGTATTTATTATTAAAAAAAAAAAAAAAAAAAAAAAAATGTTCAAAATAGTGGCAAAGAATGGGTATTTTGCTTCCAAATTGATATAATATATGGATATAATATCAACAATGATTTTGCCATCAAAAACTCATTTTGACCAAAATTGCAGATATAGAGTATTGAATATAGTGCCTCGATATATTTTTTTATTTGGAATGCGAAATTTTTCAATTAACATCTTTCGTTAATATGATCCATTGTATGTTGGAGCAGGTGCATGGATATTACATACATATTTATATATTTAAAGCTGAAATTCCTATAATTACGCGATTTTAATTCATCTAAAATTTATGTAAAGTTTTTATTAGCCTTCATATAACCCAACAGTAATAGTGCTCAGTTCGTTAACTAATTTTGATTTTTAATTTTGAAAATTAGTTAAAGAAAATTTTTAAGAACTGATTTTGGTGAACCCGTATCAACTAAAAATGCCAACTTAGATTTAAATGAAGTTCAGTTCTTGTGATACACAACAAGACCTCAATACTCCACTATAGGTAATTTGACCCATTTTTGTGGCAAAAAGTCATTTTTCAAACATTCCAGAGCAAAGCAAATAACGGCAAGTTTTGTTTTTGTAAAAAATTAACAACGACTGCTTAGCAAGTGGTCAAAATCATTGTTTGTGAGCAAAGTGTTGAACGCAGTATATACAGTGCAATTTGGTCGAATTTTTAAATTTCTTTAAATAGTTAAAAAAACCACAAATTTAAACTAAATATGGAAAACAAAAGTGATAGTAAGTGCTTAATTGTTTAAGAGAAAGATTTTATAAAACAAATTATTTTTGGTGAAAAAACGCTTGGATGAGCAAAAGAAAGAGGAAAAAAATACTACTGTTTACAATTTTATTGTTGGTAAAGCAGAATGCGGCAATGTTTTGAATGAGGAAGCGGCTTATGGGAAGGATAAAGTGTGAATTTTTTGTAAGAAAATCTCAGTTAGATAGGAGAGTTCTCATAGGAAGAGAAACATATTTCAGATGCAAAGCGAACTCTGGATAAACGCTGAATTTATTTTGGCAATTAAAACTAAGCCAACTGCAGCTTCAATAGGGCTTCCAAAGAAAGAGTATCCTGAGAAATCTGAACGAACAAAGAGTAAATTTTAAATAGCTTTATTAAAAAATATAAATGAAATGAAATTATTTTAGATAATGAAATATAAAGCAAAATTTTAAATATCTTTATTGACAAAAAAAATTGTTTATTTATTATTATTTTTTTTTTTTGAGATTTTGGACAAAAAAAGTTTGCATTTTACACAGTTAACATTTTTACCCAAGCAAATCAAAAGAAATTTTTAAATTTACGCCGCCATATTGGATCCGCCATTTTGAATTTGAAAAACTTTACCTCAGATTCGAAATCAGCAACCTTGAAAACCCCGTATACATGTAAATCAGAAGAAATTTTTAAATTTACGCCGCCATATTGGATCCGCCATTTTGAATTTGAAAAACTTTACCTCAGATTCGAAATTAGCAACCTTGAAAACCCCGTATACCAATTTTCATGTAAATCAGAAGAAATTTTAAAATTTACGCCGCCATATTGGATCCGCCATATTGAATTTGAAAAATTTTACCTCAGACTCGAAATCAGCAACCTTCAAAACCCCCGTATATAGATTGTCATCCTTCTTCAGTGATTCCTTATAGTTTTGGTCCTTATAGTTTTGCACTCTAATAAATTTTTGTTGAAATCTACTCTATTAAATGTAGGTAACTTCCCAGGTACAAATTGCCGACGTTGCAACAAAAATTGTACTGGGAGAGCACTTTTTCTACGAAATGCCGGTACTACTTAAAACGTGCTTCGCCAGTACTCTTTTCTGAAAATTAACGAGCTTTTTTTAATTTATTAAAATTAATAATTTTATAAGTTTTATGTGTTTTTGCACCTATTACAAAATTATTTATGTAAGAGAGACATAGCCATTCTTTTCTTGCGAAGTTTCGACAGAATGCATTAAAAATCTGTGATGTACACTAAAAGGACAGTAAAGTACCAGCAAACTACTAAATTTGTTATTAAATGTACTGGGATAATACCAAAAAAATAAAATCCCAAGCATGCGCCAACGTTGAGAAATAACTACGGCCAAGCGTTTATTGGTGTTATCATTTCGACAACATGCCAGTACAGTGAAAGTTGAAAATCCGACGCATTGCCAGTACATGTACTACCGTCTCCAATACCGTGCCGACATTGTGCCGTTTGTATTTTTCTACAAAAACATTTTAAACAGGTTTATAAACACAAGTTACTGTAGTTTGTGTTTATTTTTCTACAAAAGCTGTGTATATAAAAAATTCAAACATTTTGTGTGTTAATTTAAGCATAGTGTCTTATTTTACATAAAAATGTACATCAGGTAATAACAGGCGGTATTCGTCGCTCTCTTTCGAAGATTGACAATTTATATCGAAAATGTTAGCCTTTACATACGTGTGTAATTCTTATGGCTGTGGCACAGTGTATAAAATATTTTTCAAAACTTTTACAAATAAACTATTAAGTGTTTAATTTTATTCTAAAATATTCTCTTACTACAACAAAAAATATAAAGTAGAATATTTTTAGAATATTGTGTGGACAAAAAAGCCCAGGTAGAAATTGCCGACGTTACAACAAAAGTTGTACTGGGAGAGCACTGTTTTTTACGAAATGCCGGTACTAATTAAAACGTGCTTTGCCAGTACTGTTTTCTGAAAATTAACGAGCTTTTTTTAATTTATTAAAATTAACAATTTTATAAATTTTACGTATTTTTACATCTATTACACAATTATTTATGTAAGAGAGACATCGTCATTCTTTTCTGGTGAAGTTTCGAAAGAATACATTTGAAGAAATTCCATCAAGTCTCAAGACATTGCCAAAAAAAAATAAAAATAAAAAAAAATCTGTGATGTACACTAAGAGGACAGTAAAGTTCTAGCAAACTACTAAATTTGTTATTAAATGTACTGGAATAATACCAAAATAATAAAATCCCAAGCCTGCGCCAACGTTGGGAAATAACTACGGCCAAACGTTTATTGGTGTTATCATTTCGACAACATGGCAGTACAGTGAAAAATCCGACGCATTGTCAGTACATGTACTACCGCCTCCAATACCGGGCCAACATTGTGCCGTTTGTATTTTTCTACATTTTTTATATATACTTTTGTGGCACAGTGTATAAAATATTTTTCAAAACTTTTACAAAAAAACTTTTAGGCATTTAATTTTATGCTAAAATATTCTTTTAATACAACAAAAATATAAAGTAGGATACTTTTCGAACATTGTGTGGACAAAAAAGAGTATACTTTTCGAGCATTGTGTAACAAATCTCGAGATCCGATCACGCTATTTTATATTTATTATCAAAATACCCAAAATTATTAAAAAAGAGGGACCAGTCATAAAAATGTTATTTTATGTTGATCCAAAACAATAAATGGGTAAAATCTCTGACCACTTAATAAAAAAACAGTGATCACATAAAACAATCACCTTTAACTTTGAAAATTTTTACAACTTTTGTCGCAGCGTCCTTGGAACTTTCAACTTTTTACACTCAAATGACAGATAATTTTATATAGGTAGTAGAATTAAAAATTAAAAAAAATGAAAAACATTTTTATACTAACTTTTTGAGGGCTCGACTGAAAAATGAAAAAACGTGTTTTTCAGCAAAATTCAAGTAGCATTATTTCAGAACCCCTTCGGCCGATTAAATAATTTTTATTTTTTTTGGATTCAGCGAACTATAATTTATTAGAAATAATATATCACAACAACAAATATTTTTTAAAAACATTTAAGGATTTTTTTTAAATTTTCCGAAATTTCGAAATTTCAACCGCTTTGCGGGGTCCTTGAACGTGAACCGATTGTGAAAATTTTTATTTTTTACTGTTTACTGGACGCATACGCAACTTTTCCGCACCCCCCGTTTTTGAAATTCGCAATACGGCAAAGTTCGGCCCACTCTAAGGTTCATACTTGTACACTAACGAAATTTGTGTGGTCATCAGGGTGTACCTTATTTTTCAACTTGCCATTTAAGGCCGCCCCCCTAGAAAAGTGCCTTTGGGTATAGAAATACACCATGCCAAACATTAAGGTGATCGGATAACGGGAACAAGTGCCTCAACGGTCTTGAAATTTGAAATACGATTTACAAGGCTGTAGCATGTAACGTTTATAAAAATGAACTAAAAGATGTTTATTCGCCAGACTGTAGCGGTAGCATGCTTTTGTTCCAGCTTCCGGCTCGTCGGCTAATGGGGGAGTTCGGTGCTACATAATCGCGAATATCAATATCAAACTACAGGAATTATTATTTTAGTTTTGCATGCTATGGTATTTAGAGAGAGACAGAGAGAGATATAAACGAAAACGGAAATAAAGGAAATCAAGAAATTTTACCGAGTTGGGAAACCAATTTTCGTTGACTGTATGCGTGTTTAGATGTTTACACGTCATTTTCCCCACCCAACCATGATCATGCTGCGGAAGGCCGTAAATATTAGGCATGATCCCATATCCAATTCAAACTATTCGAACAGCTAGACAGAAATCATAACTCAAAATTTAGAATTTCATTTCAAAAAAAAAATCCAAAGTTTTTATTAACGAGAAAGCTAACCTTAAACATAACAATGTTTAACTAGAATAACTAATTCAGCTTATAGCAAAACGCGAAATTAAATTAGATAATAAATACAAATCGGCCATAATTTAATATTATAAAAAACTATTTTTTTAAAAAAATTTTTAAACAAATTAAAAAAAAATCAAATTTCAAATTTTAACTGCGGTGGTGCAAAAATCAATAAAAAAAATGCTGAAAGAAAAAGATATAAATATCCAATTCGGATATTTTAAATATAAATAGGAATATCCAGTTCGGATATTATAAATATCAATATAAAAAAAATATAAAAATTTAAATACTGGTCAGTTAGTTCATGTGCAAAAATAATAAAAAAAATCCCAAAAAAAAATTATTAATCATAAAGATTTAACCGGATGTAGGATTTAAACTTGCAGAAAAAAAGTTATATTTAATGAATTTAAAAAAAATAAAAAAATAAAAAAAACTTGACCGAGACGGGAGTCGAACCTGGAACCCCTGGGCTTTCAGCCAGACGCGATCGCTCTAAGCTACACCGGGATATGACTTAATAGTAGAATTGTGTCGGTTAGTAATACTTGCGAGGGTTACACCATGTAAATGTGTGTAACTATTGTTAGAAACATATGAACAGCCAAAAAGACACAAAAAAATTATACAGTAAAACTCGTCTAAAACGAATTCAGATGCTTTCATAAAAACAAATCTAATTTCAATCTAATTTTTTTTTATAATACAGAATTAATAACTGAGGAAATTTATTTATTATTTCCATATAATTCTTTTGCCACTTTCAAAACCTTTAAACAAATAAATTTTTAAATCGATTAAAGGTATTTAAAATATTTTGTGGCAAAAAAAAAATTGAAACAAATTTTACCTTGGTTATTATGCAACTAATATTTACCACGAAATTCGTTTAAGCCGGATTTTACTGTCATACCACAATTAGATTTAAAATTTAAATACCAAGCTAAAAATAGCTTCTTTTTTTTCCAACCAAAATACAATTATGATGATATGGCCCTTAATGAAAATACGTTTTAGTGTTGATTTTGACTGTTTTATCTCTTTCTATGTTCGTGAATGCACAATTTTTCTTTCTTTTTTTTTCTAAAGGCAAATTTTATAAAACAACTTTAACGTCAACATTAAAAAAATCGAATATCGCGATAAAACAAAAAAAATTATAAAAAAAAAATAAAAGAAATTATATCTCCGTCACCGGTACTCGAACTCACGACCTCTGAGATTCCAGGCAAAGACGCACGCGCTGTGCCAACCAGGGCTGCGAAAAACTTGTGTCAATTACCGTGGTATTTGTAATTTTACATTAACTCAACACTTTTAAGCAAACAAAAAAACATGTAAATGTAATTTATATTCTTTTAAGTTTTTTTCTTTTTTTTAATAAAATACCGATTAAATGCGATTAAATACAAATAAAATTTTAAAACCAAACTTACAGTTTATTAGGTTCCCACGTCGAAAGATCTTTCGCTGGACTCCTTACTGCTGACTGTGGATGTTTAGAACATTCATTGGCTAAAGTAAAATTTAGATTCTTCTTTGTATTTTTCGATAATTTCTCTTGTTTTTTTTTCCTTTTTTTCCGCAAGTATGCACAAATGGAAGTTTATAATTCTGAATTCTTCCACACAATTTTTAATATAAATTAACACAATTTTTCTCAATATTATCAATTTAAAATTTCTTTTTTTTTTCTTTTAAATTTTTGACTCTATATGAGGTTTTTGCACATATTTATTAGGCTTATTGATTTTTGCACTCACAGCCTATATTCGGGTATAAATAACAACAAAAAAAATTATACACAAAGTTTAATTCGAAAAATTAAATTTTAAATATTTTTGGTTTTTCACAAAAAACAATTGCTTCACTTATTATTTAATTTTTTTTCTCTGGTTTTCTTTTGTTTTGATTTTGGTATGGTTAGTGTGAACTTTATGTTGTAGTTTTTTTTCCTGAGAGATTTTTCTGTTCTATTTATTTTGCTAGGAATTTACATTTTGGTGTTTTAACCACTTATAATTTTTAATAAAACATTTTTCTTTCCGTTTGTAGGAGGCAAATTTTTAAATTTTAAACACTTTTTCTTTAAATTATTTTAAGTAGTTTTTCCCTTTTCTTTTCAAACTAAAAGTAAAACCACTAACACTTTCACTTTGTTGAGAGATGTTGCGTTGCCGTCGGGTTTGTGCTGAGGGTTTCCCGTTCCCATTAAAGGTGGCTCGTTGTTGAGAAAAAAACACCACAAGATCCTCAGTTGAGAAATTCGCTGCCCAAAAAAAAATCCAACGAACTTGGCCTGGTTCGTGCTGTGACCCTGTGCTGCGCTAGAAATCCTGTTGGTTAAGGGGTAGCAATTAGATTTGTGCATCTTTTTTTTTTTTGACTCAAACTGTGTGTGTATGTTACCTTTTTTCCTATGCTTTTGTACAGCAAAACAATTCTTTGCTAATAGCCCACAGCTATGGTTTTAATTTAAAAAAACGCCAAAACCTTCGTTTTTTCCTTTTAAATATTAGTAGAAGTCTATTAAAAATTAATATAAATATTCATTAAAAAAAATCAATAGAATTTTTTTTTTAAAGTTAAACTTACTTGTTACAAAATAGAAAAAAAATCGAAGATTCAAAAATGGTTTTCCTTAAAGTGTCTTCCCTTTAATGGTGATATGGCGGCAATCAGCAAAAGAAAGATGTCTATGCCTGACCATATATTTTACACCAGTTTAGTATACCAAAACTTTTGGGAAAATAAACGCTTATTCAGCATTATGTTAGTTACCACTAATACTAACTATCGATATACACACACAGTAAAATTCAACACAAATGCACAAAATCTAATTGCTCTCAACCTTACGATACAAGGAGAACTGCATTATCACAGAGTCGCAATATTAAAAAAATCACTTGTAACCGTTAAAAGAAAACGCATTTAAAAATAAGCTTTATTTACTTGGGGTTGTTTTGCTACAAGCGCCCCTACATAACCCCCCTGCCAAAATCAGGTTTTGGGGCTACGAAGCTCCCAAAACTGATACCGCATGTAGCAGAAAAAAAATTCAAAAAAAATCTATAAATATCGAAATAATGTAGCTCACCCAATCAGTTTATTGCCGAATGACTTTTGCGTGGTATACTCCTACTGATTTACCCTTCAAATCTTCCAACTCATAATAACAGTTGCCAGTCTTCCTACGATTTCGAGCTTTTACAAACGGAGGCGAAAGCTTAGCGTTAAAACCTTTTTCAAAGTTACTTTGACGGAAATTTCGCCGAAAGACTTCTTGACCTACTACGTAGCTAACCTCACGAGACCGCAGATTATAAGACCTTTCGTTCCTATCCTGTTGGCGACTCATATTCTTCACAGCTCGGTTTCTAATTACGACAAAGGAATCCTCCCTATTAAATTTAACCGCCCTATCATCAAGCATTTCGAGATTACGCAAGAGTGCATACGAATTACCGTTGGTAATCATATGCTGTCCGAACGCCATGTAATAAGGAGAAGTACCTATAGAAGCATGCACAGATGATCGTAAAGAACAACTTATGCTACTGAGGTACTCATCCCAATTACTTTGATCGTGTTTAATATAAGCCCTGATTGCCGATAGAACTGAACGATTGACGCGTTCAGATGCATTTGCTTGGGGCGAATAAACCGCAGTATATACATGATTAATACCATAATTCTGTAGAAGTTTATTAAAATGCGACGATTTAAATTGGGAACCATTGTCCGACACGATTGATTCTGGTGTACCAAAGGTATGGAACAATTCTTCTTCCAGGTACCTTATGATAACATCCGCGGTAAACTTCTTCACCGCTTTCAGAAAACAAAATTTCGAAAAATGGTCGAGTACAACAAAAATTCCAACGTGACCTGATTTTGAACGAGGATAGGGTCCAAGAAAATCCACATACAGTTTCTGGAAAAATCTAGACGTAGTAGAAGTTTTACCCATAGGTGGTCGCGTAATATAGTTAGGGTGTTTTGTTCCCTTACAAATGTCACAAGAATTGACATATTCCCTGACATCGTTCACCAAATTTGGCCAAAAATAAAACCGACGTATACGCTCTAAGGTTTTAGTAATACCACCATGACATGACAAGTGGCTATCGTGAGCCTTCTCCAAGACTTCTCTGACCATATCCCTGGGTATCCACAGCTTCCAGGCAAGATCGTCCTGCAGTTGTTCACCTACGCAATGTTCCGTTCGCCGGTATAGAAAACCGTCTATGATTTTAAGGTCTGGAGTTTTACCAATATTCTTCTTAACTCTGTCCAACAGTTGTAAGTAGTCGGTACTTTTGAATTTTTCGGATTGTAAATCCACGAAAACCCCAGAGTCATCTAAACCGGACACATTTAACCCATGGATTTCGGACAGATCTTCAGTGTTAGTACGCGAAAGCGCATCAGGAACTACATTTTTGCTGCCTTTTCTATGCTCAATTTTAAAATCAAAGCTCTGAAGTTTTAAGGCCCATCTTGCCAACCGCGAATTAAGGTCCGTTTGAGTCATAAGCCACTTAAGAGATGCGTGATCCGTTATCACTGTAAACTCATGACCCTCAACGTACGCGCGAAACTTTTTGATGCTTAACATTGCTGCCAAGCACTCTTGTTCGGTAACCGAATAATTACGTTGGGCTTGGTTTAGTTTCTTTGACATAAAAGCAATAGGAAACTCTTCGCCCTCCGCAGTTTTCTGTACCTATACACTTCCTATTCCAGTGTTGCTAGCATCACAGTGTATATAGAAAGGCTGTGAAAAGTCAGGACTATGCAACACTGGGGCGGTGGTCAAGATGTTCTTTAATTCCTCAAATGCCTTTTGAGCATCTTCGCTCCAAGAAAATTTCCTATTGGTCTTTAACAAGTCTGTTAAAGGCGAAGTTACAGCTGCGTAATTCCTAATGAACTTCCGGTACCAACCGGACATACCCAAGAACCGTCTGAGTTGTTTTAAAGACCTCG
Organism: Leucophora obtusa; assembly: GCA_949987735.1. Lineage (NCBI taxonomy): Eukaryota > Metazoa > Arthropoda > Insecta > Diptera > Anthomyiidae > Leucophora > Leucophora obtusa. The sequence continues at coordinate 63,717 of CATLKA010000145.1, forward strand.
GCGTGGGGAATTCAATAATGGCCGATATTTTATCCGGGTCTGTTTGGATAACCCCATTTCCCACCAGATGGCCTAGGTATCGGACTTCCTGTACGCAGAATTTCGATTTCTCAACATTAATAGTCAGTCCTGCAGTACGAAATTGCCTAGCTACTTCCCGAAGAACCTCCAAATGCCTATGGAATGAATCTGAAACAATTAACAAATCGTCCAGATAGACAAACACTTCTGTTCTCAAATTCGCCGGTATCACCTTGTCCATTAGCCTCGACATAGTTTGGGGCGCATTGCAGAGGCCGAACGGCATGACCTTGTAATGTTACAAGAGACGGCCGGGAACAGTAAATGCTGTCTTTTCCTTCGACGATCCGTCAAGTGGTATTTGCCAAAACGCATCCTTTAAATCTAGACTAGTTATGAACTCTGCCTTCGGTAAGCGACTAAGGATGCCATCAGTATTAGGCAAAGGATATGCATCCTTGACGGTTACTGAATTGACTTTTCTGCTATCTAGACATAATCTGACTTTGCCTGGTTTACGAACGAGGACAATTGGAGAGGACCAAGGACTATCGGACTCCTCTATCACATCATTTGCTAGCATCCGGTCAAGTTCGGCATAAATCAGTTTCTCCATTGCTGGAGAAACCGGAAAGTGGCGTTGTTTAATAGGTGTGGCGGATCCAACATCTATAACATGTGATATAATATTTGTTCGACCGAGACCTTCTTCAGCAAATGATGGAAAAGATTTAATTGCAATTTGAAGTTGCTGCTTTTGCAAATCTGAAAGTGGACGTTGATCAGAGATTTCCGATATTCAGTTTTGAAATAAATTTAAATTAATTTCAGAAATTAATCCTGGAGGCAACAAATCAAATGATACCCAAAAGTCTATACCTAAATACAAATTCTGAGATAAATTCGGCACAATATAAAGTTTTATCGGTTTAGTTACTCCTCTAAAAGTTACAACTGTTCTAACGAACCCTAAAACATTTTGCGACTTTCCATCCGTAGTCCTAACAAACGAACGAATTCTCTTAAAATTTTCCTTAGAATCGAGAAATTCCGTAGCCGCATTTGAACCTAGACAACTCACCGATGCACCGGTATCCAATAAGCCAGTAAAAGTTTTATCAAAAATCAGCACGTCCGCATATGGACGAATGTCATTAGGCTTATCGTATATGGTACTCAATAGACTACGTCGCGTATGATTAACTTCCTTCCAAAAATTACGCATACGTTTAGTAGACCTAGTATTCTCAATTTTCGTGATCTGCTCATTAAACGGCTCTCTTAGCGTTATATTCTGCTAATCGAATATGGAAAGGCTTCAAATATGTCGGTGGGTGCGATTTAAGAAATATTTTAGATGCCAAATTTGGTGAAATAACATCTTGATCAGAGTTGGTTATATTTTCAGAATTAGAAAAAGACTTATTATTAAAATTTGCTAAAACCGAGTTTTGCGTAGAATAACACGAAGTAGTATCAGGGAAATTACCGAAAGATTTTTCATGATTTAAAATTGTATCGGGTTCTGAATTAGTTACAAGGTTTCTTGAAAAATTTGTATTCATTTCAAAATTATCGGGGAGTTTGTGATTTGAGAGCGGTTTGAGAATCAGTCGGTATTGGTGCTCGTTGAATGCGTCGGTTTGCGTGCACTTTTCAGCGCACTCGACCGCGAGTTTTTTGAAACATTACAATTTGCACAATTCGGTTTATAAATATTAGGAACTCCACACCCATAACAAAATACACGACGTTCATCAAGGCAGTCCTGATACCTGTGTCCAGCTTTCTGGCAGTTCCAACAGGTCAGAGAAATAGCAGAAATATCCTCAGCATCAGATTCCACTTCACTCTCAACAAACTCATGTACTTGTTTACGAGGTACGAAAGGTTTTGAATACGATTGCCTCTTTCCTACGTCCTGCAAAAAGAACTCTCGCCGACGACAAATATCACGTAGTTTAGAAACTGTACAAATTGAAAGATTTAATATTTCATGTTGAATTTCCGGTAACAAATTCCGACGCAAAATCTCAACCAAAACATTCTCCGGAAGAGGTGTTGTCAAACGATCGGAGATGTCGACAATCGCCTCATAGAATGAGTCAAAACTTTCACCCGATTTCTGCTTCCGATCACGAATCATTTCGCGAAAATCGACGTCCGTTCGCGAATCTTGGTACTGTTCGCGAAGAGCCTTGCATAGAACAGACCATCTTATTCTTCTGACCGAGCGATGATGTCTCCAAAACCAATCGTTAGCCTTAGACTCAAATAGTGTCGAAATATGATCGCAAAGGAGATCAAAGTTGCCACCTAATGTTTGGGTCGTCAACGCTTCTATCCTATAAATGAAATTATCAACGGACATTCCGCGAGAATCACCTGTAAATCTGATCTTCCAATTAGCTATTATATGCCCCACTTTATCGGTCCTAACAGAAGAAGAAGAGGAATTAAATTCATTGCCGACATTCAGACTCAAGTTATTTACACCGTGCGGTGCACTTTGACTATTGTTAGCGCTCGGTAACCCTAGAAGTTGTTCCAATGTCTGCTGTTCCACATCTGGCAAGGTTCGAATTCGTGTTCGACGTGCCGCATCTTCTGACTCAGGGGGTGTATGATTATTTGTTTGTTGATTACCTAAATTTAAACGTCTAAAAATACCCTCAATTTTCTCTTCAATCACCTTGTCGAAATGATGACTAAGATGCGTAAGCATATCAGTTTGTTGAGCACTTACAGCGGCTGTAACCAAGTTGGTTACATGATCACGCGGAATCTGTGGAGAACTAGTCGGTAAACTTTCAGGTAATTTCGAATTTGGATCAATAGGATTAACTGGCCGGATCGTATCAAAGTCCAGGGCACGTTGGATTTGGGATCGAGTTATAGCAGAAGCAGGCGGTAAATCTGGATTGGGTGTAGATAATTTCGGAGGAATCGTAATTTTACTTTTGCAGAAGGGGCAAACTGCTTTAGTTTTAGGTAGTTTCTTCAGGCAGCCAACGTGAAGTGGATGGCCACAAGGGGGAATAAACATATATTTTGATTCCAAAATAGCCTCTTTGCAAGAAACACAATTCAACGAACTTGCTCCCGCACCAGAAAAATCATCTATATTATCCTTTAAACCCATGTTTAAAAGATTTTTCTTCCCAATAAAACCAAAGTTAAAACCCAAAATTAAAGGAAATACAAGATAGGATGCAGCAAAGCAATTAGGAACTCGAGACAACTTAGAAGAACTCGACGGAGTATTGTTTACTAAATAAGAAAACAAAGTCACCGATTTGAAGTGAATAGAATGAAATTTATGCAAAACTAATATTGATTTGATAGGACAGGAAACCTTGATGGGAAAAAAATCATGAGCGATAAATTTGTCTAAAGCACGTTAATTCAGAATAAAAAAAATCAATTTAAAACAGCTAAGATTCTACAGATAAAATTTGTATGAAATCAAGTATACTGATGAGTAATAAGGATAGAATATACTTTAGTTTCAAATCCGTTTTCCAAAAAAAATAAAAATAAAATAAATCCAATTTAAAAACCAGGAAAAAAAATTACAGAATAAAAAAAATATTAATAAAATTTTTCAAAAGATTCCGAACGAAAGTCTTAATAAAGTATGTCTTGATCTTTCGGAACCAAAACAAAAGCCTATGATATAATCCAAACCAAATCTTGAATTACTTATGGAAATAGTAATCCAAAGTTTAATAAAAAAAAATATTTAAAATACTGTATTTAGAATGACTTTTAGCAACTTGAAAGAGCAAAAATATCACCCAAATATAGCTTTTATTAGAATTTAAAAATTTTTAATTTAAAATTTGATTCGATAAAAAAAAATATATATATATTTAAATCTCAATGATATCGATAAACGAGATAGATCATCAACATTATTGATTTCTGTAATAAACTGCCGAATAGTTTAAAATTCAAGTCAACAAAATTAGCCCACAATTCATAAAAACACTTGGGGAAACTTTAGGAAAAGAAAAGGAATTTAGTTAATTGGAGAGAGGAGAATAATTGGTACTAATCCGAAAATTTTCCAAACAGTCAATTCCAATTATTCTGAAACATAAATGAGGGAGTTATACCGAAGTTAATCATAATAAAACGGTCTGTGTTCAGTTTTTTTCCACCGAAACAACAGCATTTCCAGAAAAATTAATAAAAAAAATTGATATAGCTACTAAACAATGTTCGTAGGCGTATGATTAATTTTGAACTGTTGGTTAACAGCAAACTTGCATATGCCTGTTATTTCCAATAAGTCAAATCATCAGACGAAAAGAGAAACTAATGAAATTTTATAGAAATAGATAAAGAATGTTTGGGACAAAGTAACATAAGATTGGGATAGAAAAGATTCTAGTATAGGGTAAAAAAAATAATGAAAATTATTGGGGACCACACAAGAACTTGAATTAAAATTCAAAGAGATGTAATTTAAGAGAAGCATAACCGTGTGGGGGCCCCACGTTGGGCGCCAAAAATAATATTTGTAGCATGTAACGTTTATAAAAATGAACTAAAAGATGTTTATTCGCCAGACTGTAGCGGTAGCATGCTTTTGTTCCAGCTTCCGGCTCGTCGGCTAATGGGGGAGTTCGGTGCTACATAATCGCGAATATCAATATCAAACTACAGGAATTATTATTTTAGTTTTGCATGCTATGGTATTTAGAGAGAGACAGAGAGAGATATAAACGAAAACGGAAATAAAGGAAATCAAGAAATTTTACCGAGTTGGGAAACCAATTTTCGTTGACTGTATGCGTGTTTAGATGTTTACACGTCATTTTCCCCACCCAACCATGATCATGCTGCGGAAGGCCGTAAATATTAGGCATGATCCCATATCCAATTCAAACTATTCGAACAGCTAGACAGAAATCATAACTCAAAATTTAGAATTTCATTTCAAAAAAAAAATCCAAAGTTTTTATTAACGAGAAAGCTAACCTTAAACATAACAATGTTTAACTAGAATAACTAATTCAGCTTATAGCAAAACGCGAAATTAAATTAGATAATAAATACAAATCGGCCATAATTTAATATTATAAAAAACTATTTTTTTAAAAAAATTTTTAAACAAATTAAAAAAAAATCAAATTTCAAATTTTAACTGCGGTGGTGCAAAAATCAATAAAAAAAATGCTGAAAGAAAAAGATATAAATATCCAATTCGGATATTTTAAATATAAATAGGAATATCCAGTTCGGATATTATAAATATCAATATAAAAAAAATATAAAAATTTAAATACTGGTCAGTTAGTTCATGTGCAAAAATAATAAAAAAAATCCCAAAAAAAAATTATTAATCATAAAGATTTAACCGGATGTAGGATTTAAACTTGCAGAAAAAAAGTTATATTTAATGAATTTAAAAAAAATAAAAAAAACTTGACCGAGACGGGAGTCGAACCTGGAACCCCTGGGCTTTCAGCCAGACGCGATCGCTCTAAGCTACACCGGGATATGACTTAATAGTAGAATTGTGTCGGTTAGTAATACTTGCGAGGGTTACACCATGTAAATGTGTGTAACTATTGTTAGAAACATATGAACAGCCAAAAAGACACAAAAAAATTATACAGTAAAACTCGTCTAAAACGAATTCAGATGCTTTCATAAAAACAAATCTAATTTCAATCTAATTTTTTTTTATAATACAGAATTAATAACTGAGGAAATTTATTTATTATTTCCATATAATTCTTTTGCCACTTTCAAAACCTTTAAACAAATAAATTTTTAAATCGATTAAAGGTATTTAAAATATTTTGTGGCAAAAAAAAAATTGAAACAAATTTTACCTTGGTTATTATGCAACTAATATTTACCACGAAATTCGTTTAAGCCGGATTTTACTGTCATACCACAATTAGATTTAAAATTTAAATACCAAGCTAAAAATAGCTTCTTTTTTTTCCAACCAAAATACAATTATGATGATATGGCCCTTAATGAAAATACGTTTTAGTGTTGATTTTGACTGTTTTATCTCTTTCTATGTTCGTGAATGCACAATTTTTCTTTCTTTTTTTTTCTAAAGGCAAATTTTATAAAACAACTTTAACGTCAACATTAAAAAAATCGAATATCGCGATAAAACAAAAAAAATTATAAAAAAAAAATAAAAGAAATTATATCTCCGTCACCGGTACTCGAACTCACGACCTCTGAGATTCCAGGCAAAGACGCACGCGCTGTGCCAACCAGGGCTGCGAAAAACTTGTGTCAATTACCGTGGTATTTGTAATTTTACATTAACTCAACACTTTTAAGCAAACAAAAAAACATGTAAATGTAATTTATATTCTTTTAAGTTTTTTTCTTTTTTTTAATAAAATACCGATTAAATGCGATTAAATACAAATAAAATTTTAAAACCAAACTTACAGTTTATTAGGTTCCCACGTCGAAAGATCTTTCGCTGGACTCCTTACTGCTGACTGTGGATGCCCAAGTAAAAAAATTTGATATGGAGCCATATGAAGTTATATTTAATTATATATAATCTCTTATGTAATTAGATATTATTATATCCGAAAAATGAGAACGTCTTATTGTATCATATTGTATCGAATTGTATACAATTGTATACAATTTGGTACAATTTGATATAATTTTATGCAATTCGATACAATTGTATCCGAATTTTGTCCTCATCCAATTACATCAAATTATATCTTTTTGTATAAAATTATATAAAATGTTATAAAAGTGGACATAGTTTGATACAATTATATCTAAATATTAACCTTATACTTTTTATCATATTATATAGGACCATATCTAACAATATATGTACATACAAAAATTATTTTTTTAAATAAAAAAAAATTTTCAATTACTTGTAATTGTTCTTTTTTGAATTGCAATTACAAATAATATGTAATTATAGATGAGTTTTTTTTTCAATTACAATTACATGTAATGGTGTAATTGCATGTGTAATTAATTACAAAATGTAATGAATAACCCCAGGCCTGCTGGAGATCTTATAATTTCGATAAATCTTCCATTACTTTTATCCAGATGTATCATGACAGTGCAATAAACATGAAAAAAAAATTCTTTTAATTTAGTAATTGTAAAATAAAGTTAACAACACTGAAATTTTAAAGTTAATAGGATTATGATATACAACCAAGATATAAGAAATCAGTCAAGTGTACGTTATAGTATAGAGAATTTCGTATTGAAGATTCAGTGTTGTTAATGTTATGGTAAAAATTACTAAAAACATATGATGCAAAAAATAAACTCACACACGAATCATGCACGGGTTATTCTTACTCACGCTCACGCACGAATCACTTAAGTATAGTAATTATTACTCACGATCACGTGTGAATAACGTGACTCACGAACATTTCGTGTAACGCGCCAATCCCTAGTAATTACTAAATCTAAAACTAGTTCAAAATCATTGATAACATGGAACCAAATATAATACAATACGGTTTTATATGGACCTTATATATTTTTATATAAAATCACTTTGACAAAATTGCCTATGTGGGATGATATATAATTATAGATGATTTTATAAAGAACGTTATAAGTTATATATGGGTTCATATTCGTCAATATATAATCATAACTAACAGAAATTATAAAATATTTCTTATATGGATCCACATAGTTTTATATTATTATGTATAGTGTCATACTAAATTATATATAAACGCACATGTAATTATATCTTTTATATGTGACTTTATGTACTTATATATAGCACATACAATTATATGTAGGCCAATATGTAATAATATAAAATCACATATGTCTCCATATTAAAACCTTTGAGGAAAAAATATCTACATATGACTATATAAAAGTATATCTGCTTGAATTTAAAAGCATATGTGGCCATATGTAACTATAAGTTACTATATGCAATTACATAAAATAATATATGGTTATATCAAAACATTTTTACTCGGGTGTTTAGAACATTCATTGGCTAAAGTAAAATTTAGATTCTTTGTATTTTTCGATAATTTCTCTTGTTTTTTTTTCCTTTTTTTCCGCAAGTATGCACAAATGGAAGTTTATAATTCTGAATTCTTCCACACAATTTTTAATATAAATTAACACAATTTTTCTCAATATTATCAATTTAAAATTTCTTTTTTTTTTCTTTTAAATTTTTGACTCTATATGAGGTTTTTGCACATATTTATTAGGCTTATTGATTTTTGCACTCACAGCCTATATTCGGGTATAAATAACAACAAAAAAAATTATACACAAAGTTTAATTCGAAAAATTAAATTTTAAATATTTTTGGTTTTTCACAAAAAACAATTGCTTCACTTATTATTTAATTTTTTTTCTCTGGTTTTCTTTTGTTTTGATTTTGGTATGGTTAGTGTGAACTTTATGTTGTAGTTTTTTTTCCTGAGAGATTTTTCTGTTCTATTTATTTTGCTAGGAATTTACATTTTGGTGTTTTAACCACTTATAATTTTTAATAAAACATTTTTCTTTCCGTTTGTAGGAGGCAAATTTTTAAATTTTAAACACTTTTTCTTTAAATTATTTTAAGTAGTTTTTCCCTTTTCTTTTCAAACTAAAAGTAAAACCACTAACACTTTCACTTTGTTGAGAGATGTTGCGTTGCCGTCGGGTTTGTGCTGAGGGTTTCCCGTTCCCATTAAAGGTGGCTCGTTGTTGAGAAAAAAACACCACAAGATCCTCAGTTGAGAAATTCGCTGCCCAAAAAAAAATCCAACGAACTTGGCCTGGTTCGTGCTGTGACCCTGTGCTGCGCTAGAAATCCTGTTGGTTAAGGGGTAGCAATTAGATTTGTGCATCTGTTTTTTTTTTTTGATTCAAACTGTGTGTGTATGTTACCTTTTTTCCTATGCTTTTGTACAGCAAAACAATTCTTTGCTAATAGCCCACAACTATGGTTTTAATTTAAAAAAACGCCAAAACCTTCGTTTTTTCCTTTTAAATATTAGTAGAATTCTATTAAAAATTAATATAAATATTCATTAAAAAAAATCAATAGAATTTTTTTTTAAAGTTAAACTTACTTGTTACAAAATAGAAAAAAAATCGAAGATTCAAAAATGGTTTTCCTTAAAGTGTCTTCCCTTTAATGGTGATATGGCGGCAATCAGCAAAAGAAAGATGTCTATGCCTGACCATATATTTTACACCAGTTTAGTATACCAAAAATTTTGGGAAAATAAACGCTTATTCAGCATTATGTTAGTTACCACTAATACTAACTATCGATATACACACACAGTAAAATTCAACACAAATGCACAAAATCTAATTGCTCTCAACCTTACGATACAAGGAGAACTGCATTATCACAGAGTCGCAATATTAAAAAAATCACTTGTAACCGTTAAAAGAAAACGCATTTAAAAATAAGCTTTATTTACTTGGGGTTCTTTTGCTACAAGCGCCCCTACAAGGCGAAAAAATCACTTTTTGGATTTCTTTCAAAAGACTGACTCTTTAGTAACCGTATTTTTGAAAAATGTAAATAAAATCATCTAGACTGAATTACCGTTCTTTTAATGTATAAAAATCCAAAATTGATTGGAAAATATTTTAGTAATTGCAATTTCCTCAGACCTTTGTAGGGTTAAAACGAGTAAAAAGGTTAAAGACGGCCATGCCGACTATACAATACCCTACACCAGTCTGGGTAAAAGTTTGGATGCGAAATTCGAATGGGTTAAAATGTTAACCAAAATCAACAGGCTTCGTTCTTGGGCGAACGTAGGACTGTGTACCAAATTTCATCAAAATATCTTAATATTTGCGACCTGCAGCGTATAAACTATATAATTTTGGGGGGACCCTTATATGGGTACTAGGTCTAAACATGGACCGATGTTAACCAAAATCAATAGGCTTCGTTCTTGCGCCAACGTAGGTCTGTGTAACCAATTTCATCAAAATATCTTAATATTTGCGACCTGCAGCGTATAAAAAATATAAATTTGGGGGTACCCTTATATGGGCACTATGTCTAAACATGGACCGATTTTAACCAAAATCAATAGGGTTTGTCCTTGGGCCGACATAAGTCGGTGTACAAAATTTCATCAAAATATCTTAATATTTGCGACCTGTATAGTGCGTAGAAGAATGCATGGACAGACAGACGGACGGACCGGCGGACAGACGAACATCGTTAAATCGAAATAAAACATGATTCTGAGTCGATCGGTATACTATAAGGTGGGTCCAGGTCCAATATCTTTTAGTGCTACAAACATCAGCACAAACTTATTATACCCTTACCACGTAGTGGTGTAGGGTATAATGAGATAAATCGTAAAAAATAAAATATCTTTTCAAAAAATTTACAATATTGTACTCTCTACTCTAGTTTCACTTCCGAGATCCACGAATATTCAGACATAAATTTTAGTCTCTCTTGGGTTCTGATAACCTAGTCCCAGGTATGGCCAAAATGGGATTTTTTTATAAATTTGCACAACTCTAGTTTTAATTTTTTTAAGATTTTGTTAAACAAAATACAAAAAAAGTGGTCAACGCATGGGGGTTTATTAAATACACCTTAGGGAATAATACTACTGGAAATTACACATATCCCTCTTTTAAATTAATAGTGACGGCGTTTTAAATTTGAAAATTTTGGAGAAAGGTGTAATTTTCGCCAATAATTTAGATAATAGTATTATTTCTTGTGTTTTTAGCTAGCTGTAACAAAATCACTTCCGATTTCTTTTAATTCTGATACAAGAGATTGTTTTCTAAAAATTTTGTAAAACTCCGACAATGTTAGCCATTTCTTTACTAAGGTCAAAAGTGAAATTTTTGAAATTTTCCGATTTTTCCTGCAAGTATATCAAAACCAGGCACCGGATTTTACAAACCAAAAACTTTATTTTTAAGTTTTCATCAAGAAATAAAAAAGTATTTTGTTCAAAATAAAGTAAATTTCTAAATTATTTTTTTTTATATTCATCCAAAATTGAAAATATATTTATCTTTATAAAAAAAGAAAAACAAAAATTACAAATGATTTTTATACAAATGATATTTTTTTATTTTCAACCCCAAACAAAAAAAAGAAAAAGAACAAATAAAAAAAAAGTTTTTGTACAAAAAAAAGAAAAGTTTTTTTTGTAGAAAAAAAAAGTTTCCTTATTAAGAAAAACAGTTTTTATTTTTTAATTTATAAAATTTTAGATTTATGGTAAAAAAATTGTATTAAAAACCCTTATCAGCGATTTGCATTCTGCAAACAAATATACTGATCTAAGAATTTTCGTTTTTACAAATTTTATTCCCGCGACTTTTTTTTCGTGATTTTTTTTAAATATTTACCAAACTTTCTTGTATAAAATGGGTATTATAGTCTCTAGATTTCATATTTAGCATAATCGCATCTAAAAAAAACCCGAAATTTTGGCGGAACGCGAAAAAACACTTTATGGTAAAAAAATTGTATTAAAAACCCTTATCAGCGATTTTCATTCTGCAAAGAAATATACTGATGTAAGAATTTTCCTTTTTGCAAATTTTTTTCCCGCGACTTTTTTTGTGCGATTTTTTTTCAATTATCCACCAAACTTTGTTGTATGAAATGGGTATTATAGTCTCTAGATTTCATATTTAGCATAATCGCATTTAAAAAAACGTGAAATTTTGGTGGAACGCGAAAAAACACTTTATGGTAAAAAAATTGTATTAAAAAACCTTATCAGCGATTTTCATTCTGCAAACAAATATACTAATGTAAGAATTTTACTTTTTATAAATTTTTTTCCGCGACTGTTTTCGCGATTTTTTTGCAATTAGCCACCAATTTTTTTAGGTGCGGTTTTGTTAAATATGTAATACCCAAGACTGTAATACCCATTTCATACAACAAAGTTTGGTAGCTAGTTGAAAAAAAATCGCGAAAAAGTCTCGGGGGTAAAAATTTGCACAAAGGAAAATTCTAACATCAGTATATTTCTTTGCAAAATGCAAAAACCCTGATAAGGGTTTTTAATACAATTTTTTTACCATAAAGTGTTTTTTCACGTTCCGCGAAAATTTCGCGTTTTTTTAGATGCGATTATGCTAAATATGAAATCTAGAGACTATAATACCCATTACATACAAAAAAGTTTGGTGGATAATTGAAAAAAAATCGCGAAAAAAAAGTCGCGGGAAAAAAATTTGCAAAAAGGAAAATTCTTACATCAGTATATTTCTTTGCAAAATGAAAATCGCTAATAAGGGTTTTTAATAAAATTTTTTACCATAAAGTGTTTTTTCGCGTTCCGCCAAAAGTTCGCGTTTTTTTAGATGCGATTATGCTAAATATGAAATCTAGAGACTATAATACCCATTTCATACAACAAAGTTTGGTGGATAATTGAAAAAAAATCGCGAAAAAAAAGTCGCGGGAAAAAAATTTGCAAAAAGGAAAATTCTTAGATCAGTATATTTGTTTGCAGAATGAAAATCGCTGATAAGGTGTTTTAATATAATTTTTGTACCATAAAGTATTTTTTGCGTTCCGCCAATATTTTACAATTTTTTAGGTGCGGTTTTGTTAAATATGCATTCAAGAGACTATAATACCCAATTCATAGAACAACGTTCTGTGGCTAGTTGCAAAAAACAAATAGCGAAAAAAAGTCGCGGAAAAAAGAACACATTTTATGACAGATATTTACAGCAAAAGAAAATTAAAAAAATATATATTTATATATATTTTTCTTTTTTTATTTATAACAACACAAAAAAGTTTCTTTTTTTCTATCTATTTTTTTTTTTTTTGTTGAAAGAAAATTAAAACAGAAAAAGTTTTTTATTTTCATCATGAGGGGTATTTTAATTAAATATTTTTTTCTTTTTATTTTTTTGTACGTTTGAATTTTTATTTTAATACTTTTACGATATTTATATTTGATAAAAACCAAAAAATAAAAAGTTTCCGGTCCTTGGACCGTTTGTTGTTGTGAATTTTAATTGTTCGGACCGATGGGTTAGGGTTTTGGCGGGATGAACCGACCTTTGAGTGTTTTTGTGTTATGTCCGCGTGTTAGCCGGCATTTGCCGCCCTAGCGCCCTTTCGGCACGTAACAATATGGCAAAAAACAACACATTGTTTTGATTCAAAACAATGTGTTGTTTTTTGCGGAATTTGGTGAAAGTTGTTCAAATAACTCTGTTAACACCAAATTTTATACTTAGTAATAAAAAATTAGAATTTAACGCTTATAGGCACATGGGGTCAAAATGACCCCAAATTTTTGAAATGTAAAAAGTGCCATTTGACAGGAAAATCGATATAAAAGCCTTTAATTAAACATTTTCTAGAAAAAAAAAAGCAAAATTAACCTGTTGGTGAACAAGATATTTTGGACTAGGCCCGTGGAGGGTCCCGGGGAGAAATCAACAAATTTTATTTTAAGCCAAAAAAAGGAACAAATTCTTCTGTCCAGCCAACAGACGTATTATTTTGAGTGTAAAAATGAGCCCTAAATTGTAAAATTTGTTAAATTTAATAAATCTAAATTTAAGTAAAAAATTTGTAAAATTATAGTTTTATCTGTAATTATACTGAGTCGTAGAATTTATCTAAATTTAGGGTCTCGGGACCCTCCACGGGCCCTCATGTGAGGGCATATAAGGGCACTCCAGTGGAGCAAATATTTTGTCCAGTTTTCTGCATCTCGCTTAGTTTTCGAGATATGGGGCATTTTGTGAAGTGCAAAATTTTTATTAAAAGTATCCGAGGTATTCAGATAGAGCCTGTCCCTATCTTATGTAGTGGTATTCAGAACAATATGTACAAGTAAAATTACAAACACTACTTCATTTTTTCAAATGACAGAAAATGAGTAAAGCTACTATATTATACTACGGTCCAAAGCCCCGCCAAGGTCCATTTCTGGATAGATATACCCACTTTGCTGGGGTATTCTACTGTTAGGGGTAGACAAAATTTTCACCAATTTTGCTGTAACTCTCTTAGTTTTCGAGATATGGGCCATTTTAAAAAATCGGGAGGGAACGAAATAGCGCCATCTTTAAAACTTCGGATACATTAGTGGCGCTATCTACTGTGTAATAACAGTAACATGAAAATATTATATTTTAACAATAAATTTTGCAAAATTTAACGAATGGGTTCTTAAAAATTAGTTTTAAATAATTTTGAAAATGAACACTCAAAATTAGTTAAAGTACTGAGGATTTTTAGCGTTGTGTTAAATGAAGATAACTAAAATCTTTGCTTAAGTCAGTGTTTCAACTAAAAATTTGTTAATTAGTCAAATCGATTTGAAACCCGTTTGACAGATTTTTCTACTCACGTATTCTTTTAAGTGTATTATCATATTCTGATAATTTTTTCATATCAGAATCCCCTTGTGTTTCATATTAAAATATTATTTAATTTTTAAATGATTTTTACAATACAGAACATTAAAATCGTATTATTTCAGTAAAGAAAACTAACTAAACACTAAAAAATTTCGAAACTGGGTTGAGCAGATTTTCCCGAAGCCTCTTTTTATACAGAACATTATGGCAATGTCAGTCGATCGAAAAATGAGGAAAAACTGAAAATAAATTGGCAGAAACTAAAAATTACAATGAAAATTTAAAAAAATGTTAGAATTAAGAAAAAACAATTACAAAAAATATGCAAATATCGAAAATAAAAAATAAGCATAAATTAGCGATCAAATTTCATTCTCAAAAATTTTTATTTTCAGATATTTCATAAATTATTGCACTTTTTTAATTTCTGATATTACCAATATTTTTCTTATTTTTTTTTCTCAAATTTAGAGTTTTTTTTGCCTCTATTTACATTTTTAATTTTTTTTCTGCGAAAATTCCCTTATATTCGTGTTTGCTACCAAGTCATCATACCGTAATTGACGGAATTGTTTCTTCCGATGTCCGGTTCGATGTGCGATCCGATCCGATTGGAACCCTAAAACCTTAAAACCTTTCTTGCGGGAAATTTTAACAACCCGAGTAAAAAAAATTATATATACCCGAGTAAAAAAAATTATATATAATCATATATGGCATATATTACAATATATAATTATACATGTCGTTATGTATATCCATATATAATTATATATGACGTTTTTTCACAAAATTTTTCCTTATATTATGCCATATATAATTTCATCTAATTAGATATTGGCCTTCATAATATTAGATATGGCATATATAATTATATATTACATGACATGGTTGATCTTATTGCATATATAGTTATATATAGAACTATATCTTAATATATATGGTGGCATTTTAGCAATATATAATTATATATGGTATCATTTAAACAATATATAATTATATATGGTGACAGTTAAACTAGATATTATCATATATGGTGCCATTTAAACAATATATGGTTATATATGGTACCTCATAAACCAAATCTTTAATTCAGTTCCAGATATGATAATATATGGTACTATATATAGTGCGATATATATTTATATATGGTGTTATTTAAGCTATATATTATCATATATGGTGCCATTCAAACCATATATTATCATATATGGTGCCATTCAAACCATATATTATCATATATGGTGCAATTTCAACAATATATGCCCATATATGGTACCTCATGAACAATATTTTTAATACAGTTCCACATATGATAATATATGCTACCATATATAGTGCCATATATATTTATATATGGTGTTATGTAAGCAATATATTACCATATATGGTGCCATTTAAACCATATATTGTCATATATGGTGCCATTTCAACAATATATGCTCATATATGGTACCTGATGAACGACATTTTTAATACAGATGCAGATATGATAATATATGCTACCATATATAGTCCCATATATATTGATATATGGTGTTATTTAAACAATATTAATATATAGACATATATGGTATCATTTAAACAATATATTGTCATATATGGCACAATTTAAACAATATATGGTCAAATTTGATACCACATCAACATTTTGAATACAATTCCATATATGGTTTAATTTGAATAATGTTAAACTATGTATGGCGCTATAAAAAATATTATCAGATATGTTACTTCATTAACAATATTTATAATACAGTGTCATATATTGTAATATATGTATATCATTCAATATATATTGATGTATGGTAATGGTACAATAATTCCAATATCAGTTGAGATACAATTTGTGGGTCCATATCAACAATTTGTTCACGTACATTTAACATATATATATGTACATTTAAGTTATAATTTATAAACACTTTATAAAGTTAAATAGTTCCATAAACCTCGTCTAACTGTATAGAATGTTTATGAATATACGATTTAATATATAATAATTACAACTACAAATTGGTACCATTATCTAAAATTCAATTTAATGTTAACTTATAATAAAATAAAAATGTATTTCCTAAAAATAAAAATATAGTGTTAATTAATGTTAATATACAATGCTGGCAAACCGTTGGCGATGGTCGGTTATGCGTTGGCAGAACGTTGCATTAACTATCTTGGCAAAAAAATAGATTTCAAAAAACTTTTTTCAAAAAATTGAGAAAACTTTTTTAATATTTGCTTTTAAAACATGAAATTTAACCCAGTCCACCAGATTGTCAGCCAAGACCTCTACACTCTAATCTAACGAGACTTGTTATAGATGTGTGATAGCTACAAATTAAATGAATGATAAAAGCATTTCGAGCTAACTTATAAGCATCGAAAAAAGGTATTCCAGAAATTATTAAAAGTATTTTAGAAAAATTTAATTGTATATCACAAAATATTATTTGCACTTCAGAAACTACAATATTACGCAAATTTAATTATTTATTTATTTAGTTGTGTCCAGAAATAATGAAATCTATTTCAGAATTTCATAGCTAATAGAGAAAAATTTCTCAAATACATTTCATAATTTCGGAAATACGATTGATAATTTCTGAAATACAGTTTAGTTTGATAATTTCTGAAATACAGTTGTGAATTTCGGAAATACAATTAATAATTTCTGAAACACAATTGATAAAACTGAACTTCAATTGACTAGTTCTGAAATACAATTCATAAAAGTGAAAAATAATTGATGAGTTCTGAAACACAATTGATAAAACTGAAATTCAATTGATTATTTCTGAAATACAATTGATAAATCTTAAAACAATTAATACAATTGGAAATGGTGTAGAGCGTCAAAAAGATGTAAATAAAATTATTTTATTCAAAGATTTCAATTTAATAAAAAAATAAATATATAATTTTATAAAACAATTTATAGAAAAAAAAATTTTAATTTTATAAAAAGAAATTAATTTTGTAAAAGAAATGCATATTGAACTCGTTACCTTCTGAGTTTAAACCTTATTTTAACAAAATATTGTAATTTTTATACAATCAGTGCTCTGCCAGTCTATTATTTTTTGAACAGTTGGGAATATATGTCTGGGATCTTATTTAATCCCAAATAAATGGAGATCTTACGTAGTACCCAAATATAATGCGGCATCTAATTTTATCTGTCATTTTTATGGATACTTTTAGATGTCAATCCCCAAATATATTGCTGTTTCTAATTCGATCTGCCATTTTAATACCGAAAAAAATTGCTGGATCTAATTCGATCTGGCATTTTTCGGATCAAATTAGATCTAAGTTTATCCACAAATATATAGCTGGATCTAATTCGATCTGCCATTTTTCGGATCAAATTAGGTCTTACTAAATCCCAAAATATATTGCTGGATCTAATTTTATCTGCCAATTTTCTATTCAATTTATATCCAAGTTTATCCACAAATATATTGCTGAATCTAATTCGATGTGCCATTTTTCGGATCAAATTAGATCTAAGTTAATCCACAAATATATTGCTGGATCTAATTTGATCTGCCATTTTTCAGATCAATTTATATCTAAGTTTATCCACAAATATATTGCTGGATCTAATTCGATGTGCCATTTTTCGGATCAAATTAGATCTAAGTTTATCCCCAAATATATAGCTAGATCTAATTCGATCTGCCACTTTTTCGGATCAAATTAGATATACGTTCATCCACAAATATATTGCGGGATCTAATTTGATCTGCCAAAATTGAGATCAAATTAGATCTAAGTTTATCCCCAAATATATAGCTGGATCTAATTGGATCCGCCATTTTTCGGATCAAATTAGATCTAAAAATATCCGCAAATATATAGCTGGATCCACCAATTTTCGGATCAAAATAGATCTAGGTTTATCCCCAAAGATATCACTGGACCTCCCAATTTTGAGATATAACTTGATCTTAGTTTATCCCCATATATACAATGGGATCTAATACGATATGATTGGATACACCCAATTTTGAGATCTAATTGGATCAGCTAGATATTACAGCAGATCTTAAACAATATCAAATTGGATATAATTAGATATTGCGCGAGATTAATTTTTTTTACTCGGGTAATCATATGTGTCATATATTACAATATATAATTAGACATTTCGTTATGTATATCCATATATAATTATATATGACGTCTTTTTCCAAAATTGTTCCTTATATTATGCCATATAAAATTTCATCTAATTAGATATCGACCTTTATAATATTAGATATGGTGTATATGATTATATATTACATAGCATGGCTGATCTTATTGCATATATAGTTGTATATAGAGCTATATCTTAATATATATGGCGGCATTTTAAGAATATATAATTATATATGGTATCATTTAAACAATATATAACTATATATGGTGCCAGTTAAACTATATATTATCATATATGGTGGCATTTAAACAATATATGGTCATATATGGTACCTCATGAAGAAAATCTTTAATACAGTTGCAGATATGATAATATATGCCACTAAATCTAGTGCCATATATATTTATATATGGTGTTATTTAAGCAATATATTAGCATATATGGTGCCATTTAAACCATATATTGTCATATATGGTGCCATTTCAACAACATATGCTCATATATGGTACCTGATGAACGACATTTTTAATACAGATGCAGATATGATAATATATGCTACCATATATAGTACCATATACTATGATATATCGTATCATTTAAACAACCCGAATAAAAATAGTTACATATAGTCATATATGTGATTAAGTTATATCTGTATAAATATACAGTTTCATCCGAAGAATGGCCCGATATATTTTTATCAATTGTTTATCAATTTTTATCTAAATGTATCAGTTTAGATCTGACCTGATTAAATTATGTGTTAATCAGATGAAATTGTATCAGATTTTTGACCTGATACAAATTTATCGGTATTATCGTAATTGGTTCAACTTTATATAAATAAAACATAATTGTATCCGACATTTACCTTATACAATTGTATCAAAGTTTTAAACTGATATCAGGTCAAAATTGGGATATAACTACCCATGTGAAAATCGAGATATATATGAACATACATGATCATACATGCACTAGTATATGATCATGCATGGGTATACATGATCATATACGTCCATACATAATTCAATGTATGACCATACATCATCTCATATATTTCCATATATATTTGGATCCGAAATTTGAGGGTATATGGAGGTATATGGTCATATATGATCATATATGAACATACATGAATCATATGTGAGCATATATGGTCATATATGAACATGTACGGCCATATACCCTCAAATTTCGGATCCGAAGATATATGGAAATATATGGGATGATGTATGGTCATACATTGAACTACGTATTGACGTATATGATCATGTATGCCCATGCATGATCATATACTAGTGAATGTATGATCATGTATGTTCATATATATTTCGATTTTCACATGGGTATATAATTTTGTATACAAATATATCTATTCGGACCTAAACTGATACAATGTAATATAAACCAATAAAATTGTATCAGGTCAAAAATCTGATACAATTTCATCTGATTAACAGATAATTTAATCAGGTCAGTTCTAAACTGATGCAATTAGATAACAACTGATACAAATAAGAACTGATACAATTTTATCGGGCCATTTTTCGGATCAAATGGTATATGGATGAATCTAAGTTATATATTACCATATAAAGCTCCATATTGGTGCCATTTAAACAATATATTGTCATATATGGTGCCATCATATATGGTAACTCATCAGCAACTACAATATTAACTGTATTTCAGAAGCCATTAATTGTATTTCAGAAATTTTAAATGTATTTTAGAAATTATGGAATGTATTTCAGAAATTTATTAATTGTATTTCAGAAATAATCAAATCTATTTCAGAACTTGTTGATGGTTTATCATAGTTAATAGAGAAAAATTTCTAAATTACATTTCATAATTTCTGAAATACAATTGATAATTTCTGAAATACAGTTTGATAATTTCTGAAATACAGTTGTGAATTTCGGAAATACAATTAATAATTTCTGAAATACAATTGATAAAACTGAAATTCAATTGACTATTTCTGAAATACAATTCATAAATCTGAAAAATAATTGATAAGTTCTGAAATACAATTGATAAAACTGAAATTCAATTGATTATTTCTGAAATACAATTGATAAATCTTAAAAACAATTGATACAATTGGAAATGGTGTAGAGCGTTAAAAATATGTAAATAAAATAATTTTTTAAAAAAAATTAAATTTAATAAAAAAAATATAATTTTATAAAAACATTTATAGAAAATAAAATTATAATTTTATAAAAAGAAATTCTTTTGAATGGGGGAAATGTTTTAAGTTGATCTGTTATTTTTAAGTAAATGAATGTTATTTTAGTTTGACTCAAGATCATAAATTAATATCACTTTCTGTTTAAATTATTTTCAAATCAAAGAAAGATGATACAATTTTTACAAGTAAATTACAAAGAATAAAAGTTATTGAAAAAATTTCGATAAGACCAGCAAGGAGAATGCGCATTTTTATAAAAAAAAATGTATAGCCGTGAAAGGTATCGAACTCGAGACCTTCTGAGTTTAAACCTTATTTTAACAAAATATTGTAATTTCTATAAAATCAGTGCTCTTCCAGTGTATTATTTTTTGAACTATTGTCAATATCTGTCTGGGATCTTATTTAATCCCAAATAAATGGAGATCTTACGTAGTACCCAAATATAATGCGGCATCTAATTTTATCTGTTATTTTTATGGATACTTTTAGATGTCAATCTCCAAATATATTGCTGTTTCTAATTCGATCTGCAATTTATGGGATAAATTAGGATCCTACCAAATCCCCAAATATATCACTGGATTTAATTCGATCTGCAATTTATCGGAAAAGTTAAGATCTTACGCAATCCCGAAGTATATTACTGGATCTAATTTTATCTGTAATTTTTTGGATAAATTTAGATCTTACTTAATCCCCAAATATATTGCTTGATCTAATTCGATCTTCCATTTTTCGGATCAAATTAGATCTAAGTTTATCCACAAATATATTGCCACTTTTTCGGATCAAATTAGATCTAAGTTTATCCACAAATATATTGCTAGATCTAATTAGATCTGCCAAAATTGAGATCAAATTAGATATATGTTTATCCCTAAATATATTGCTGGATCTAATTCGATCTGCCACTTTTTCGGATCAAATTAGATCTAAGTTTATCCACAAATATATAGCTGGATCTAATTCGATCTGCCATTTTTCGGATCAAATTAGGTCTTACTAAATCCCAAAATATATTGCTGGATCTAAATCGATCTGCCATTTTTCGGATAAATTTAGATCTAAGTTAATCAACAAATATATTGCTGGATTTAATTTGATCTGCCTTTTTTCAGATCAATTTATATCTAAGTTTATCCACAAATATATTGCTGGATCTAATTCGATGTGCCATTTTTTGGATCAAATTAGATCTAAGTTTATCCCCAAATATATAGCTACATCTAATTCGATCTGCCACTTTTTCGGATCAAATTAGATATACGTTTATCCACAAATATATTGCGGGATCTAATTTGATCTGCCAAAATTGAGATCAAATTAGATCTAAGTTTATCCCCAAATATATAGCTGGATCTAATTGGATCCGCCATTTTTCGGATCAAATTAGATCTAAAAATATCCGCAAATATATAGCTGGATCCGCCAATTTTCGGATCAAAATAGATCTAGGTTTATCCCCAAAAATATCAGTGGACCTCCCAATTTTGAGATATAACTTGATCTTAGTTTATCCCCATATATACAATGGGATCTAATACGATATGATTGGATACACCCAATTTTGAGATCTAATTGGATCAGCTAGATATTACAGCAGATCTTAAACAATATCAAATTGGATATAATTAGATATTGCGCGAGATCAATTTTTTTTTACTCGGGAAACTGTCACCGAACTGGCCCCTTTATATGAAATAGACTGGTCACTTTTACATGGCGTTGTCATAGGAGGTGGTAATTGGCCCCTTGTGACATGTCACAAGACAAATCCCAGGACAGGTCCCTAAAATTGAGAGTTCAGTAACAATGAAAATGAAAAATTATTCAATTATTTGTTTATCAAATGCATTTTGTTGAGTGTTATTTTTAAAAGTTGCAATAGTGATAAACATAATGTTTGAATTAAATTCAAAGGGTTATTGTATTTAACTTTTATATCAAACAAACGAGTTTGTTAAATTTTTTTCTGGTATATTTTTTGTATATATGTACAAGTAAAATTCCAAACACTACTTCATTTTTTCAAATGACAGAAAATAAGTAAAGCTACTATATTATACTATGTAACAAACACCGAATATATTTTATTATACTATTTATTATATTTGTTCAAAAAATTGTTAAATTTCTTTAGTTAAAAATCATAGGCTACCTAGTGTAGAAACGGTAATGACATATCATTATTTTTTGGACTACCAGTAATGACACCCACTTATCTTCTGCATTATTTCAAAACATATAATAATGAGTAACTGATAATGACTTATTTTTATCATTATTTCAAATAGAAAATAATTTTCTAGATTTTTTTGAACATTTTTTCAAATCTATTTTTAGACTCAATATTTTTTAAACACTGGTAAGGATATATGTAACCACATATTTTTTGATTTTTTGTATGTTGACGAGTAAGCTTACTTGTGTGCAGCAGGTCAATTATGTTTTTATCTATTAAATATTACATTTCGATATAGATCAGATGGTAGAGCTATTGACTGGCAATATGTAGACCCAGGTTCGATTCCCGCACCAGCACCATTATATTAAAAAAAAAAAATACAATAAAAAATATTTTTTTTATATAATTTATTATATAATTTAATTTTTTAGACTCATTATTTTTGTCAGTACTGGTAAGCACATAGGTGTAACCATAACTCATTATTTTTCGCGACATC